>JABFPV010000164.1:0-10322 GCA_022817185.1 Oxyscelio sp. ZL-2020 | reverse complement strand
CATGACGCCGGATACCACGCCAATCGACTCGAATTCTTGGATTTTTTTGCGCTGCATTTCCCCTGTGTCAGCTTCGTTCCCGCTCTCCATCGCATCCGCGGCCTGTCGGAAAATGCACAGTGCAACATGAATCGAATGTAGTAACAAAATTAGATTTCCCATCGGCATTAACAACAATTGTTTCCTCATTGCTCCTACCGATTCGCGATTTAATTAGCTGCGAGACGTTAATTAACGTCGCGATAATCAATATGCCGCTGTTTAATGACGACATTTTGATTTCGCGTTTCACATGTTTCGATTTTAGAAAATCGAGTTTACGCGTCTTCTCTTCGCTTCGACTAATTTTGATGCGAGGGTCGGTAAAGAGCAGCGCCATCTGCATGCATTTTTGTGCTCAACGAGATTGTGTACCGAAGTGATCGGATGCAATGAATCGAATTATTTGTAGGTAATTGTGTAAACAGAGAAATTGGCCGCGCTGTAATAACGATACGATGAATTTGCGTAAACGATGTTTGCCGGTGTATAATGGTAATACAATTTATATTTGTTTACCGCATTGGCAGCGTAATTAATTATATTGGCGCGGTTTGTGCCTTAATATGTCATAAAACAGTCTCTTCGAGAGATCGTGTAATTTTACGCAATTGCAAAATGATGATAACGTTAAACACATTGGAATAAAGTGAAAAAGATTGTCATGTCAAATGGTAGTAATGTTCAATTTAGTTAAAAAGTGGAAATAGATTTCTGGATAGATTTTCATTAGTGAGTTTTACCGTTTAAATAAGGTTCTGATCAGGGAAACCCGTATTCAAAATCGTGTTCATTTAAGTTTTTAATAAGGAGAGTCCTTCATAAAATCCTGATTAGAAAAGTTAAATTTGAGAAATAAGAAAACAAAGTGATATGGAGATAAACAGTATTAACTAAATGAAAACATAGAAATGTTGACTTACTTATAAAGTTAAGTTTTAATAAACTAGTTTTAACGTGTCAAATTTATAAAACAAATTACTGATATTTAATCGATTAATTGTCAAATTTTAGAAAAAATTTGTCCAATGTTTCGTTTCATAAATAGATGAGTATTAAATTTTAATAAACTATTTTCTAGATTTTAATAGTCAGATTATTAGATTATGTGACTAAGTTTCATAAATATTATGAAAATGACAATTAAATTTTGATCTATTGCAAGTATGGTACAAAGTAATAAACTTTTATACTAAAAATTAGTGTTTTTTTCTCCGTGTGAGGAAGCAATTTGGACTTTAGCTTTAAACTAAATAACTGTTTTATTAAACAACGTAACAACTTCAGTCTTCAAACTTAAGCTTTCTAAGGATGATACTTTGGAACGCAATAATTTTTTCAAACAAACAACGACCTCTGTGTGTCAAGTCGGATACTTCTGGGACTTCCCCCATGCAGTTTTTCAATATTGATTTAACTGTTTCGTTATAATATTTTAACAGTTACTTTAGTAGATAATTACGCTGAGTTTTCAATGTTTTTATTTGGTAATTTAGTATTTATAAAAAACAGTGCGTAATTAGTAATTAAAGGTAATTCAGTACTGCAAAATTATCATTTATCAATGTAGGTAATTTAATGCAAATTTGCTAACTATCAAAACCCGATATGGTGTATAACTATAATATTATAATTGACTATGAATAATTTAATTCTTGTAACCTAATATTTATAATTTATTGTAGATTTATGTAAAACAAATTTGAAAGTCAATGCTGATAATTTATTTTAAAAACTTTATATATATAAAATAAAACTGTGTTAAAACAAGTTACAACATTGACTATTTAATTAATTAAAGGGAAATATTACACTACAATCAATATTAATAAAACAATTTCTATGTAACATGCAAAGATAATGCTTTTTTACTGCTTCAAATTATTTTGTTGGTACTAGTAATTTTATTATTTACATTTTTGTGGTTATTATTGGTATTAAATATAAAGATAAAAAATTTATTAATAACAAAAATCAAAGATTTCAAAACCATATAAATATCACGTTTTTAATACAAATCTATAATCTATTATACAAAGTTAGTATAAGCTATTTAAATTTTATATTAAATGAAGGCAAAGTTTAATATGTTTACATAATTAAAAACGATTTCTTCATCTTTGTTTATTGAATAATAAAAACAGCAGTTGAGTAGAATAATTTTACGATACAAATATTTAGTAAATGAAAGTTTTTGTTACTTTAAACTCCTTCAAACAGTTACTTTTAATTGCTATAATTCGCAGCCAGAATTTAACAAAATTTCATGAACAGAAAAATGAACTTAAAAATTACTAGGAGTAAAATAATAAATAGCGACATGCTTTATATTTTAAAAAGTATTTGATACGAATTACAGCAAAGAAAAAGAAGTCTAAATAACATGAATCAATTTCTTTTTCTCTTGACGAGAATTTCACTGTTTCTTACAATACATGTGAATTATTCGCAATAAAAAACTAAAGAACTATAATATAATTTGAAGGTGCATCAGGAAAAGGTCGACAAAAATTTACCATTTTATAAATCAAAAAATCTATTTCACCAAGAGAAAACACCAATTACATCAATCCTTCCGCACGCAGCGTATTCACCAAACTTGACCCCGTAAACTTAGAATTTATTTTGATCAACGAAAGGCAATTTATCTGAATCAGGCCTATGCAACTTTCCTATAGGAATAATATATTAGAAACGCTACGGTAGTGGCAGAAATCACCAGACGGCGCTGCAATATATCAGGCCGGTATTGAAATTATTAATTGAATTGTCGTGTGTGTGTTTTAACTTGTCAAAATGTAAATAATATTGAAAAGGAAAATTGGAAATTAAGTTGCTATTATTATATATTCATTATTATATTATTTTATTTTTACATAAATTTCTTGCAAATTTAAAGTTGCTAAACACACATTATCAGGATGTATATAAAATGTACCGACTATTCAAAACCGAATAAAAATATGAAAATTCAGTTTCTCTTATTTTTCTGCAAGTTACATGCATACTTCACAAAGATTTGCAAACATTTTTAATTGATATAATGGATTGTTTCACCTTAAAATATCATACATTCAGAATACATAATAAAAATCGTCATCCAAAGTATGGCAATTTAAATATTTCATTATAAATAAAAAATACTTTGTTCTACATTTCAGCATTACTATTATTAGTGACTGAATTATTTATTTCAAAAATAAAATGTTTTTCTTCAGTATATAAAGTATGTAATAATATATAATGTTGCAGTAATAAAAAATTTTAATGAATACAATTTATTTATTTCTAATTTATTTTCGTTGTAATTTTCTATTCTTCTCTAATGGCACAAATGTCTTGAGAATATACAATATTCTGACAATATTTTAATCTTGAAATATTTAAAAATATCTATTATATTTATGTATGTAATAAACAACTATTTAATATTTATATAAATAACTATTAAATTTAATTATTAAATAAATAATATTAATATAAATAAATATTATATGCTATGAGAGTGTTGGGTTATTCAAGGGGGCGCCGGGAATCCCTTTGCAGCCCTTCTTCACCGTGCGCGTTGCGGTGCGATCACCCTTTCTTCCTGGCTGGGACCTCTGGAATAGGAGGGAAGCCGAAAAACTATGCCGTTTTTACAAAACAAAACCACCTTTATTTTCTCCCTCAACTCCTGACAACTAGGCCCAAACGAGGCCGGAAACACTCATGAACCTTTAGCCACCCGCACGTGGCCGTAAAGAACGCGTCGGGAACGCAAGTCACCCGCGAAAAGGATTGCGGACCCAGCAAAGCGGAGCGCGAACTTGGCGCGGGTATAAAGTGTCGCGTTGCACGACGTAGCGTTTCGCGAACTAGGCTCAGAGAAAACCTTTTGCATATTTCACGACGCAGCAAAGCGCGAACAAGGCGCGAGGATACGTGTAATACGTATCGACGTCGTAACGACAGTGTCTCCGAACTCACCTTCCAACGCCGAGAAAACGAAAACGAAGGTGATTTCGGGGACAATATAAGAAACATATATATGAAACAACAACACGACCATTATCGAAAACCGCGTAAACATCAACGCATTCCAGCATGCTACATACTCGAACATGCCGCCCGCCTTGCGAGCCTCCGGGTCGCAACATCTGCGGAAGCATCGCGAGCTGCGTTCATGTCGCATCCCCACGAGAGAGGTCGTCTCCGTCCTCGGCAGGTGACTCGTCAACGGGTGGTAGAAGCGCCAATTTAGCAATAGGGCGCGTTAACTCTGAAGTCGCGGTTCGAACGGTTGCCACACGGGGTAGCCCGTCTTCGCCAGGATGGAGTCGAGTCACTCTGGCCAGGTTCCACTTAGTGGGGGGAAGGTTGTCGGAGCGCAACAAAACAATTTGACCCACTCGCAAGGGTCTTTCCGACAGCCTCCACTTGGAGCGCGCCTGGAGCGAGCTGACATAGTCGCGCGACCAACGACGCCAAAACTCTTCGAAAGTGCGTTGCCAGGTTTGCCATCGACTTAGCCGTGTAGGGGGTATCTCAGGCGCGTACGGCGCGGGAACAGCGATGAGTGGCCCGTGGATCAGGAAGTGACCCGGGGTTAAGACATCCAAATGGTCCGGATCGTCGGTGAGCGGTGCAAGAGGTCGCGAATTGAGACAAGCTTCCACGCGCGCACATACCGTGGTAAGCTCCTCGAAAGTAGGAGTCGTGGCGCGTAACAATCGTTTCAAATGTGTCTTGACGCTTTTGACGCCGGCTTCCCACAAACCGCCGAAGTTCGGAGCGGCCGGGGGAATGTATTTCCACTGGACGTGGTCGGCAGCGAGGCGTGCTCGAAAAGCCGGCGCGGAAGTCGCCGACCTGAACGAAGCCTCCAGCTCGTTATCGACCCCACGAAAGTTCGTTCCGTGATCGCTATACATGCATTGCGGAAGTCCGCGTCGCGCGCAGAAACGGTGAAAAGCAGCGAGAAAGGCAACGGTGGAATAAGCACTAACGACTTCAACATGAATGGCCTTGGTGGCGAAACAGACGAAAATAGCCAAGTAGGCTGGCTGGGTGCGATGCCCGCGGCCGCCCGCCATGCGTACCTGTACGGGGCCGGCATAGTCGACTCCGGTGATCAGGAAAGGTCGCGAAGTGCGTAAGACGCGAGGCGAAGGGAGCGCTCCCATCAGCTGACGAGCGGCTGACGCGCGGAGCCGCGCACAAGGTACGCAATGAAAAATGACGGAGCGGACCGATTTTTTTGCTTGGAGTACCCAGAAGCGGCATCGAAGCGTGCCGAGAGTGAGCGAAATTCCTCCGTGAAGCGACCTCAGGTGGGCGTCGGAAACGATAAGTCGCGTTATGGGGTGAACGCGCAGAATCATGGGATGCTTGGCATCGAACGAGAGGTCGGCGTGACTGAGGCGTCCACCGACTCGGAGCAAGCCGTTTCCGTCCACGAACGGGTTTAGGCTTGCGAGGGGGCTGGACTTTGGAACGGGGGAACCAGCGAGAAGTGCGGACAATTCTTCGGGGAACTGTGTCCTCTGAAGCAGCAAAACAAGTCGGGATTCGGCTTGGGAGATTTCCGTCCCGGTGATGACCGCATCGGGCTCAACGCGTTTGGAGCGCAAACGCAGAATGCGCGCCACAACGCGGCAAAGTCGTGTCCATGACGAAAACCGGAGCGCGAAAGAGAGTTCGACAGCGTCTCTAGCGTGCGCGAGAGCGGATGTCACTTTGATTTCGAGCGGAGCGTCCGCTGGCAGCGGAGGAAAACTGCATGGCCAATTTGACTTGTCCGTGGCTAGCCACGTCGGACCGTTCCACCATAATGATGAAGCGGCTAGCTCTCGCGGGGAAACACCGCGGGAGCCCAAATCTGTGGGGTTGTCGGCCCTTCGAACGTGTCGCCATTCGACGTCGTGGCATAAGCCTTGAATTTGGGACACGCGGTTAGCCACAAAGGTTGCGTAAGAAGACGCAGATCGGCTAAGCCACGACAGTACTATGCTGGAATCGGTCCAGCAATATGTAAAGGGAGTGCGGTACTCTGGTACAGAACGGAGGGTCGCGATCGTGTTAGCCAGCAAAAGCGCTGCACACAGCTCAAGACGCGGAACGCTTTGCGTCCGCACGGGAGCGACTTTCGTTTTACAGACCAACAAAGAAATGTGTACTTGTCCGTCAGGGTTGGTTACGCACAGGAAAACAACAGCAGCGTACGCCTTCTCCGACGCGTCGGCGAAACCGTGTATTTCGACCTGGGAGGAGTCCGGAGAGAGCTTGATCCAGCGAGGGATCGAAATGTCACGTAATGCCGGACGAGCATCGTGGTAAGTCTGCCACGCGTCCGCCAAATGACTCGGGAGCGGTTCATCCCATTCACATTTGAGAGACCAAAGCGATTGCATAAATATTTTGGCTGTGATCACGATCGGACCAAGCCACCCAAGGGGGTCGTACAGACGAGCAATGATGGACAAGACTGATCGTTTTGTTACCGGCTTGCATTCGGAGCGAGATACGGAGGGCGAGAAGGCATCCGAAACCGGATTCCACTGGATACTGAGCACCTTCAAAACATCGTCGGGAAGAAGGTCTCGGTCCAGAGCTAACCCGGGGTTGTCCGGATCGATTCCCGTCAACAGCGAGGAATCGTTGCTTGCCCACTTGCGAAGCAAAAAGCCGCCGCGCTGCAGCAATGCATTCAATTGCTCAATGCTCTGACGAGCGGTGGACGCGTCGTCAGCCCCGAACAAGCAATCGTCCACGTAGAAACAGGACCGAACAATAGGCGCGGCGAGAGGGAAGTCAGTGCCTTCGTCATCTGCGAGTTGCCGTAAAACATGTTGCGCCAGAAAGGGCGCGCTAGCGGTACCGAAAGTGACGGTCAAGAGTCGGAAGCTGCCAAGAGGTTGTTCTGGAGAGTCGCGCCAGCGGATTCTCTGCGTATCACAGTCCGCGTTAGCAAAGCGAATTTGCCGATACATTTTCTCGATATCGGCACAACATACGAAACGGTGTAAACACCATCTAGCAATCAAGAGCGGAAGATCCGATTGCATTTTGGGTCCGACCAATTGCAGGTCGTTTAGCGAAGTCTTGCCTTGTAGAGGCGCGGAGCCGTTGAATACAACGCGTAATTTTGTCGTGGCACTGGTGGCCTTGAGTACTGGGTGGTGCGATAAATAAACGCACGGAGCGCCAATGGGTGGTTCCTCCGTCGCGGGAACCATATGTCCGCGTTGCAAATAATCGTGAATGCACGCGCGGTAGCCTTCATGAAGAGCTTGATCACGAGCGAAGCGTCGTTCGAGCGAGAGCATAAGCTGATCCGCGCGGCGTCGGGAGTCGCTGAAGTGCAGCGGCACGTCCTTTTTGAAAGGAATGCGGACTGTATAGCGCCCGTCTTGGGCTCGAGAATGAGTACGGGCGAAATGTTGTTCGCAGGCTTCGTCGTCAGCGGATCGAGATACGCAGAATTCCTCTTCAATCTCCCAGAACCGTTGGAGAGAGTTTTCTAGGGGCGTGCGACAGCTCACCAAATGCGCGTGAACCTCAGGGACGAGGGTCGCTTCATGACGCGAAGCGGAGCCAGAACGCACCCAACCGACCGCGGTGTCCTCAGCGACGGGTTGGCCAGCCGATCCGCGTCGGATTCCCCCACGCAGCGCGTACGCGTAACTATCGGCTCCGATGAGCATCTGGATCGGAGAATCGGAAAAGGGGTCCGGATCGGCCAGTCGCAGACCGCGTAGATGTGGCCAGTCCTCGGTTGCGTATCGAGACACGGGCGTGTACGAGGTCAACGATGGTATGATCATTGCGTCGGTCGAAAATACCGTGTGACTCGCAAAACGCGGAGAAATTGAGATTGGCGCCACAAGCGAGATACGTCCCGTTGGAACATCACCGATTCCGTGCAACGATACGGACGCTGGATAGGTATGAGCATTTAGAGCGCGCGCGAGCTCTTGCGTTATAAAAGAGTGCGTAGATCCCTGGTCGAGAAGAGCGCGAACCTTTGCGGTGCTAGACGACGAGCTGGAGACCTGAACCCAGGCAGTAGCGAGCATTATTCCCGAGTTCAGCGAATTGCGAGAAAACGAAGACATGGCAAACGATGGACCGGCTGTCGTTGCCGGCGAGTCCACCGACGCACGAGGCGGCTCGACGACCGGCGGCGCGGCGACGGATTGCGACGCGGAAGTCGTCGTAGTGTTTGCGACTCGATGCAGCATCGTGTGGTGTCGCTTACCACAGCTGCTACATGATTTGACGCTTTGACAGCGCGACTTAGCGTGATTACGCGATAAACAATTCACACATAACGTCAACTTGCGAACCAAGTCAAGACGTTGGTCGATGTCACATTTAAGAAATTTTGAACATCTGTAAATACTGTGGCCACTCGTTTCGCAGACCGGACATTTGGATGGAGAGACGTTGCTGTGGTGCGAACGAACGGAATTGGGTTTGACAGACGACGAGGAAGCGGGTCGCGAAATAGCAATTTCAGAAAACTGAATCGATTCGAGCGCGCGGATTCTGACAACTAAAAACGTTTGGAGCTTGTCGTACCCGGGATATTCGTCGTCGTCCCCCAAATGCAGTTCCCACGCCTTTCGAGTGTTTCGATCGAGTTTTGATTGCGTCAAATAAACGAGCACGTCACTCCATTGCGCGGTAGGCCGATCTAAGCTCGAGAGCGTCTGCACCGCGTTGCGCATAGAGTCGCTCAAAAGTCGAAGCCCGGTCGCGGACTCTTGAGACACGGGGGAAACGGAAAACAAAGCCTGCAGCCCGTTCGCGACCAATTTGCGCTTATTTTGATAACGAGTCTTTAATAAATTCCACGCCACGGGGAAATTGTCAGCGGTGACTGGTAAAGACCCGATAAGTTGCGCAGCCTGCCCATCCAAACAAGCTTTCAAATAGTGTAGCCGTTGTAAGTTATCGAATGAATCGTCTTCAACGAAAAGCGAATTAAAATAGTCGCGAAACGAGGGCCATTCCGGATACGATCCGGAGAAACGCGGCAGCGATATCAGAGGTACCTGTGTAACTCTGCGATGAGTCTCTGCTAGCGTAGCGGTTTCTGGAGCCGTCAGCGTACGTTCCCCTCTCACGAGCTCAGCGCATTCCTGCAGCACGTCGGGAGTGTGCAGCACGTGGAGCTCCTTCGAGGCGAAGAGCTTCTCAGTGAAGTAGGGGGTGTTGCGACGAAGCGATTCGTCAGCTTCCCGGTTCAGCTGAGTGTTCAGCGTGCGGCACTTTTACCACAGCGGAGTGATGTACGCGATTCTGGACCGGGCCTTCGGGGGCGAGATCGAAGCTGGATCTTGCACCAATATCGAAGCGGTGTCGATCGACTCGAACAGTTCGAGGATCTCTCCTATTAGCTGCTCCATTACGTGAGTGTATTTTGGCGACATGTAGCGATACACAAACACGCAAACAAGAACTGAGTCACAAATCCCGATCGAGATTAAGGCACCACCAACACAGTCTCCGGGTCCAGGCACTGGTTCTCGGAGCAACCAAGGCTCTCGGACGTGAATCTCGATTCACCGTACTCGCGATCAAGCGTGTCTCCTACGGCTAGAATGTCATAAAAGTATAATCATAAGCCGAGCACGAATTTCACTTTTGTCCTTCGTTATGGTCGAGTTAAATAACTACGACAGGATTCCGCCTTCTCCGTTGGCACGCAGCAGTCGAGGTGTAGGCTGAGGGACCAGCCCTTCGCCAGATACTGCTCGGACTCAGGCGCTTGACGGGAAGCGGCCCTCTCCGACGGCGCGTAGCCGGTGCAGCGAGCGTGCTGTCGTAGCGCGTGCGGCGGAGGGGGAAGAGACCACTTGTAGGCACTCGAGCGAGGCGCGGTGGCCGGTAGCGGCGAAGTAAGGCGCTCGAGCGGGGAGCGAGGTGCGGTGGCCACTAGCGACGAACTCAGATGCCTCAAGCGGGGAGTGAAGAGCGGTGGCCGGCTTATGACGTCACGAAGTCTCGCTTGCCCAAGAAAGAGACATCGTGGAATCCTGTAGATGCTCCACTAGGCTTCCCCTGATCCCGAAGGAATGAAATTGCGATCACGTCGGGGTCACCATATGTTGGGTTATTCAAGGGGGCGCCGGGAATCCCTTTGCAGCCCTTCTTCACCGTGCGCGTTGCGGTGCGATCACCCTTTCTTCCTGGCTGGGACCTCTGGAATAGGAGGGAAGCCGAAAAACTATGCCGTTCTTACAAAACAAAACCACCTTTATTATCTCCCTCAATTCCTGACAAATAGGCCCAAACGG
>JABFPV010000163.1:0-10342 GCA_022817185.1 Oxyscelio sp. ZL-2020 | reverse complement strand
AGGACTTTTGCTATGATTGTTTAAATTGTGTAAATATTTCGAAAGGCGATTGAAAAAACGGGTAGCAACAAATGCCTGTAGATCCGTATAGTATTAAATTTACTGCGTTTGTTACACAAGATGGACAATTTGAATTTGTAATGTCACCATATGGGTTATGCGAATGTTCATCGAGTTTTTTGAGATGGATTGCGTTTATTTTTCGAAAACTACGTGAAGAAAAAATTGCAATAAATTTTGTCGATGATATTGGAATAAAAGCAAAAAATTATGAAGAAGCGGTCGTTAAACTAAAAAGGGTTTTCCAGGTGGCAGCTGAGAACGGGTTACAGTTTAATTTTAAAAAGTGTGAATTTCTTAAAAGCACAATTGAATTTCTAGGTCATTTAGTTGAAAATGGCACGGTTAAGCCGTCGCCTGGAAAAATCCAAGCTGTAAAGAACTATCCTGAACCTAGAACGCTTAAACAGGTTCAAAGTTTTCTAGGTCTAACCAATTATTTTAGGAAGTTTGTTAAAGATTATGCGAAGATTGCTTTCCGGTTGTATGAAGTAAGAGACGGAGTCCAGTTCTATTTCGGCGAAGCTCAGAGAATGGCTTTTAACTGTTTGAAAGAAGTTTTGATTCAAGAACCAGTGCTGAGGATCTATGATCCGAACGCTATTACAGAGCTGCACACAGATGCAAGCAAATTAGGATATGGCGCGGTTTTGCTCCAAAAACGTACAGATGAGCAATATTTCCATCCTGTCTATTATATGAGCCATAAAACGAGTGAAACCGAAAAGAAGTGGACATCCTATGAACTTGAAGTTTATGCGATCATTGAAGCTGTAAAAAAGTTTAGGATATATCTATTAGGCATTAAGTTTAAGATTGTTACGGATTGTCAGGCTTTTCAGCAAACGTTAAATAAACAAAGTCTACCGCCAAAAGTAACCCGGTGGGCTTTAATTCTTGACGAATTCGAATATGAAATTGAACATAGGAGCGGCGACCGTATGAAACACGTCGATGCGCTCAGTAGGTACCCTGTAATGGCTGTCGAGGATACTATGAGAGCGCTGATCAAGCAAGAGCAAGAGAAAGACGAACGACTCAAGGTTATTAAGCAAATATTAACCCAACAACCCTACGAAGACTATTTGATTGAAAATGACGTTCTAATGAAGATAAATAATGGGAATAAAACCGTAGTTTTATCTCCTTCAATGCAACGAGAGATATTGAGAAAAGCGCACGACAATGGGCACTTCGGAGCAAAAAAGATGCTGGAAACTATCCAAGAAGAGTATTACATACCAAAGCTGAGAGAAAAGATTGATCGATGGATAGAATGTTGTATTGAATGCGCACCCGATACCAAAGGGAGAGGTCCCATTACATACGTATCACTTAGATCATCTGGGACCGATGACAGCCACATCAAAGCAATACAAATATCTTTTCGTGATTGTCGATGGATTTTCCAAGTTTACCTGGATTTTTCCAACCAAATCGACAACTGCCCATGAAACAATCTCCAAATTAATGATATTGCAGCCAATTTTCGGTAACCTTTTTAGGTTAATAAGTGATAGAGGCTCTGCTTTTACCTCCGCTGAGTTCCGTGAATATTGTTCAAATGAGGGTATTGATCATGTCCTGATCACCACCGGTGTGCCTCGCGGGAATGGTCAGGTTGAACGTATCAATCGAATCATTTTACCTGTATTAACTAAGCTAGCAATGGGAAATGAGGATCACTGGTATCGTTATGTCCATGCAGTGCAAGTATGCTTAAACAGTACATTCCAACGTAGTATTGGGATGAGCCCATTTGAAGCACTGTTCGGTGTGAAGATGCGACAACGCGAGGATATTGAGATAATTGCGACGTTAGAACAGGAAGCTGTAAAGTTGTTCGAAGAAGAAAGGAATGAGTTGAGAAGAGTCGCCAAAGAAAATATCCTGAAGATACAACAAGAAAACAAAAAAGGTCATGATAAGAAAGCTACTCAAGCCAAATGTTATAAAGAAGGCGACTTAGTGGCTATTAAAAGGACCCAGTTTGATCATGGGCTCAAAATTAAGACAAAATATCTCGGGCCCTATAAAATTAGTGAAGTCAGAGGCCACGATAGATACGAAATGATTAAAGTAAACAGCGAAGATAAATGTCCACGAATCACATCGTCGTCTGCGGATAATATGAAGCCGATTGAGGTCCCTTCGGAGGCCGAAGGTTTTTGAGGATGGCCGAATGTAGAGTAGGGATTTCGTAAAATTGTATGTTTTAAATTTAGCGCGGTTATTAATATATATAGATGGCGCACTGGCAAACTATATGTATGGCACAAGCGAATGTTCGAGTCAGTCGTTAGTTGTGAATCAAAGAGTCAAGTCTCAGTCAAGTTGAAGCTAAATTGTTAGTTATATCAAGATGTCTGAAAATGAGAATGATTCACAACATAAAGAGAAGAAAGAAATAAAAGACGATATGAACGAGACGCCGCGTACGACTAAAGAAAACAAAGATGTAACGAAATGGACAGTAAAACAGTTAAAAGAAGCGTTGGAGAATCTTCAGATAAATCTGCCGACAACGGGTGATAAAAAGTCGCTGATAGAACGCCTCAAATCAGCATGGCTGTTTCTCGAATCTGATGGAAAAAACATCAAAGACAGTAAGTCGAAAGTAGGCATGAAAGATCTCGAACAAGACGAATTTAAGATTCAAGATAAAAAGGTCGATAAGTTTTTAAGAAAAGAAGGAAAATTAATCAAGACAGATATTTGGCGAAAAGACGTGTTCGATACAAAATGGCGGTCTTCGATGTATGCGTCGGACGAATTTTCTTGATAATGCCCGTCAGATGTCGCGAGTGCGCGGAGAGAACAGGTTCGGTGCGAAACATGCGAAATTGCGGTCTTTATTGAGTGCGTCGGACGCATCAGCCGAAAACGGGAGCGACAATGTTCGACGGATGTCGCGCGTGCGCGAAAAAAGAACAACGAAAGACGGGCTTACGAAATCAAAACAGATGATAAAGAAAAGGAATGATATAACCGTTAACGAGTCATCAACGGAAAGTAGTATTGACGATGAATATCGAGCACGAGTAAAAAAGAAGAAAAGCAGAAAAGGAAAAGAACAAAGCAGTCCTAAACGTGAAATGAAACGATATTACGACGACCGCCGTGATAGGGAAACGCGGTATGAGCGCGAGCCGCGTAATGGGCGTGAACATGAGTGGCACAATCGTTGCAATTGCGAGCGAGACGGACGACGCCATGAGCATGAGCGCGAAACGCATGATCGGCAAGAGCGGGAGCCATATGATCAACGCGAGCGTGAGCTACATTATCATCGTGAACACGAACGGAACGGTCGGCGCCAAGGACGCGAGCGCGGTTATAACGAGCGCGACGAAGATAACCTCAGTTCTGACGATGACAAGCGGAGACCGGTGCCGCGCAGCACCTTTACAATTCGTGACGCGGAGGGTAGCTTATCACACTTCTCTGGCGACAATAAGACATCAGTAAAGAAATAGCTCAATGAATTTGAAGATGTTAGTGAACTTTTGGAATGGGATGACTTACAAAAACTCATTTATGCGAAACGTATGTTAACCGGTTCAGCTAAAAAATTTATGTTATCTCAAAAAGCATTCACGTGGAGCTCATTCAAACGTAAGATTTGCCGAGAATTTGCTGTCAGAGTGAACAGCACAATTATCCATAAACAGTTACAGCAACGCAAGAAGCAAACAACGAAACAAGTCAGCAGTATATTTACGCAATGGTCGAAATTGCTCAGCAAGGTGAGATTGAAGAAGAGGCTCTGATCGACCATATTGTAGATGGCATTCAAGACCAAGAAAGCAACAAATTGATGTTATATGAAGCGACGACAATTAAAGAACTAAAAAAGAAGTTTCAAGTTTATGACAGAATCAAGGAGAAGATACACTCAACAAAGCATGTCTTTAATAAAGAAGGACAAAAAAGAAGTGGCCAGGTTGATAATAAAATCACAAAAGTTGAAGGAGGTCAAATGATGGGCAAGAAAAGCATGAGTAACAAACGATGTTTTAATTGTGGTTCTAATGATCATGAAAGGCCTCGATGTCCACATGAAAACCCAAAATGTTTTAAATGCAATAAATTCGGGCACACGGCTTCCAAGTGTACTGAAAATAGGAACATGGGTTGTATACAATCACTGAAGGGTAAATGTATCCCTATTACGGTAAACGGAAGCACCTACCATGCCTTGATGGACACTGGAAGCGATGTCAACTTAATGCAATGGAGTATTTATAAAAAGTTGGGAAGTCCTAACTTAAGTACCATGACACGTATGTTTACCGGATTAGGATACACTATAGTGAAACCCATAGAGGTAGTAGACATAGAAATTGGTATTGAAGACGAGAGTTATTGCACTCCGATTTATGTAGTCCCACCAAGATCTATGAATGCCGAATTTATCCTTGGTCAAGAGTGGATGAAGGAAGCGGAAATAGTTATCAGATAAGGAAGGGTTTCAACCAGGCGAATCCCCGTCGAAATGAAGACATCAGATGTTGAGCATAAACAGATGGCGGATATTCCAGTGAGAGATATACCTGAGGAACTGAATGTCTTTGAATGCATTGCAACGAACGAAATTGATGCACCAGAACCTTATAAAAGCCAAGTTGAGCAATTAATAGCAAATTACACCCCAGAAAAGGATGTGAAAGCGAGTGTCACCTTGAAGATCAGGCTGAAAGACAACGAACCAGTCAATCTACCACCACGAAGATTAGCAGCAAGTGAGCGACAGATCGTCAATGAACAGGTCAACCAATGGCTGCGTGATGGTATTATTAGGCAGAGCGATAGTGAGTATGCTAGTCCCGTAGTTATTGTACCAAAGAAAGACGGTTCACATAGAGTTTGTATAGATTACCGTGTTTTGAATAAAAAGATTGTGCGGAGTCATTTTCCTATGCCCGTGTCAGACGACGTTATCGATGATTTTTTAAATGGTGTAATATTTTCTAAAGTCGATTTAAAAAACGGTTATCAACAAATGCCTGTAGATCCGGATAGTATTAAATTTACTGCGTTTGTTACACAAGATGGACAATTCACAGTTTGTGTTTGTCCGTCGTAGAGTATAGACGTATTTGTGTTGTTCTGTATATTTTGACTGATTATCACTTTATACCGTATTAGTTACAAGTGCTTTTCGTAGTAATTTGATGCAGTGTCATGTTACATTCATCAGTGATTTGATCTATTTGTGTTTATATATATTTATTGCATTTATACATATATATATTTATTCTATATATTTATATCTGTGTGTATTTGTGTATATTCACCATCTGGTTCATTGACCTGAATACTGTGACGTTTTATTTCTATATCAACCATGGCATCTGTGGGCAGTGACAATCTCAATGATTCCGACAAACCAACTTCCACTAATAATTTGACTACTTGTTTTTATTGCAAAAAGAAACTTCCGTTGGATGCGAATATAATTAAATGTAAGGTTTGTAAGTCACCATATCATCCCAGCTGTTCTGGACGTCAAAAAATTTTACAAAATGGAGGATTTACTAAATGTTGCTCTGTTATTACCACCAATATTTTTGACAATATTTTATCTTCTCATATGTCAGCAATAAAAGATGAAATATCATCAATTAAAAATGATATTCTTTCGTTCATGGATTTCAAATTTGAGGAATTAAATAAACGTCTTGATATACATGAAGATAAAATAAATAATTTAGAACAAAGAATTATTAAACTGGAATCCTCATCTGATACGGTGGCTCTGATGGAAGAAAATGTATTCGAGGAGCTTGAAGAAAGGACACGTCGCAGCGCTAATGTGATATTTTATGATGTTAAACCTGACACTACAACTAATGATAACTTGCAAAATTTAAACTCGGTGTTATCTAAAATTCCAAATTTTCCTTCTGCTAAATCCGTGTTTAATATTGGTAAACCTAGAGATAATGGTCTAAAATCGTTGAAAGCTACTTTTCGCAATAGAGAAGATGCTTTATTTATCTTGCGTAATAAGGCCAAATTGAAAAACATGGGTATTGTAGCTAGAAACGATTTAATTCCTATACAACAGAAATATTATAGAGACCTTAAATCTGAATTAAACCGTCGAATAACCAATGGGGAAAAAAATATTGGAATTATTTACAGGAATGGTGTTCCAAAAATTCGTAATTTACCTGGATCATCTAATCAAAAAAACGCCTAAACCGGGATTACACTTTTGACCACCATTCAGTTAGTCAGATCCATGTCTACTATCAGAATGTTCGTGGTATTAGAACCAAACTCTCATCAATCAGCAACAATATTGCTACTGTTGATTTTGACATCTTGATTTTTACGGAGACCTGGTTAACGCAGTTTATTAGTGATAGCGAATTGATGCTATATAACTATCTGATTTATCGTTGTGATCGTTCTCCCAGCTCGAGTGTCTTCAGAAGAGGCGGTGGTGTACTTTTAGCTATTAGATCCAACTTTCACTGTAAAATGTTACCCAACCCAGATCCCACCATTGAGCAGGTATGGGTTATGATTAAGTTGGGAAGGTCAAGTCTACTTATTGGATCGGTTTATATTCCTCCAGCTAGTCCATCATTGATTTATATGAAGTTTGGTAGATCGTTGTTAGCTCTCCGCAATGATTTCCCGGATGCGGAGATGATTGTTGCGGGAGATTTTAATCTTCCAAATGTCAATTGGTATAACTCATCTCTTGCAGCTTCATTTGATTTGAATATGTCATCACGGTTGACAGCGGAATCTGTTTATGATTTATAATATTCTATTAATTACCTTAATATGTGGCAACATAATTTTGTATATAACTGTAACAATAATTTGCTTGACTTGATTTTTTCAACTATTTGTGATATTAATGTTGACTATTCCATCAATTATATTTCTAATATAGACATCTTTCATCCTCCTTTGGATTTCTATATCCCTTTGAGAAATCTTACTACCGTTGAGACGACTGAAACGAAATATAATTTTAACAAATGTAACTACGATGATATTGTTAATTACTTGCTCTCCTTTGATTGGGATCATTTGCTTGTTAATCAGGATGTCAACGTTGATGTAGATATTTTTTATAATGTCATATATACATGTTTTGATTTGTTCGTTCCTCGTTTATGTGTTAAGAAAGACACTTTTCCTCCGTGGATTAGTCCACTGTTGAAGTGGATGATCCATGAGAAAAAGATATTACACTTGCTGTATAAACAATCTGGATCTGCGGCTGATTATGATAAATTTTCAAATATGAGAGCTCAATGTAAATCTCTTGTGAATGTTAACCGGCTGAATTATTTGCACGATATTGAAAATCGTCTTCGGCGTAATCCTAGCGATTTTTGGAAATATACTAACAAACTTAGAGTTAATATTAATATACCACGAGATATGTTCCTACGTGATATGTCTAGTGCTAATATTGACGAGACTGTTGATTTGTTTGCAAAACATTTTGGCTCAAACTTCAATTCATCAAATGTTAATGATGATTCCATTGTACATGATTTGGGTTCTTTGATCAACTTAAGGCGATTGATCAATCGCATTTTTCACATTAAAAACGGGGGAGGTTACGGAGCGAAACATACTACACGCAATACATTCAAAATTTGTTTACATATAATAGAGATGTAAGAGAATTTTTTGATGTACTTTTTAACTCAAAATTCAATTTAAAAATATAATAAAACTGTGATATTAGTATTTGCAAAACTGACACCTTGTTATATAAACCTTATTATTTCAATATTGCAGCAAATTATGTACAACAAAACTATATCAAAACATTCTTGAATGTTTTGGGAATAATTCTGTGACAGAGAGAATGTTTAATAATTACTTACAAACGCTGGGTAACCTCCCCCGTTTTGCATATCTCCAAACTGCTCCAAACTATCGAAGCTGTCATAAAGTGACATTTTCTCATCGTAAACTTTTCACTTCAAGAAGATTCTCCCACGATAAAAAAATAGTATCAGAAAGTTTAAAATCGTAAATTAAATGTTTTTAAAGCGTTATATAAAAATGCACTAATTCCTTAAGGCTAGTTTACAAATATGGCTGAACAATCGCCTTAATAAAGCATACAATTGTTACTTACTCAATAATCGAATTCAATAAAAAACTATGACAATTGTTTATACAAAATAATATAATCAAATTATTCTTAATTCAATAAATAACAATTTAATAAGTAACACTGCATATAATTTCCCGAAAATAGAAATCTCAAACTTCTTCACCTCTCGTAGATAAAAACCTTTCTTTTATGACCGTTTTATTTAGTTTAGAAATATCTCTATAGAATTCCCACAGATAACTTCAAATTTTATGCTCCTCCGTATTTAATGTGCTTGCTTTCAACTGGTGGAAAAGTTTTCTTCACAAAACGAAACCAAACATAATCATTATTTTACCTTCGCATGATTTCCAAAAAATCATTCCTTTTCTTCAAAGTGTTCACCGCTGGACACTTTTCAGGCCAAATAAACAATATACCCCAAATGCAAAACAAAGACGAATATATAATCCACACGATTCCAAAAACCAGAAGTGTATTAATGAAAGAATTTGTCCTACTTCAGAAACTGACTTACTTCCGATTATTATATCTGATGCTTTAATTTGACTAATCCCTTAAGTCGTCGCGATCGATAATAAAATAATCATTGTTATTATTTATCAATATGATCAGTTGATAAGCACAAAGAAAATTATGTTCTGCGCAATTTTCATTCCTTGTAAGACGCTGACATTTTACATTTTTCATGAAATAAAAAACTCGATGCTTGTTTTAGAATCAGGCTCGAAAAAAGTTCTTCGACGATCAAAAAGCACGTCAAAATGAAGCCGATGATAAAATACGGATAACGATTTTTGTGACGATTTTGCGACGCGCTCGTCTCCTGTCATCAGTTTGCCTATTACCCAACTATTAGCCATGTATTGTGACATTTATTCGCCTGCCACTCGGTGCATCGACACCCGCATTTACGCACGAATCTACATGTGTATTACGCGTGTACTGTAACCCGATTGCAGCTAGTCCCATACGAGTTACCTGGTGTGCTGTACAAAGCTAAATAGACAGGTGTCTACAAAGGGTACGAACTTCGTTCAACAGGTGATTGGATAAATGACACGAGAAATGGACATCGATAATATGCCTGCGATCAGCAAATTAGCTTGATTAATTTGTACCTTATCTATCGGTGTCGTTTGTAAATTATGCAGAGTCGGAAATGAAAATGATTGGGAAACAAGTGGAGATGTTAATTATTTTTGATTGTGACAAAAGATTGTATGTTTGTTGGTTCATAATTTGTTAAAATTATTTTGAAGTAGTTAACACTGAAAAAAATAGTATGTTGTTGTTTAACATATGAGTATGTCTAGAGTGATGTGTTTATTTTAACGACAAAATATTGTTAATGTAAAAATAATTTAGCTGTTATAGATATATGTATGAGAAATATTTTGATTAAATTGATAGTAAATTGATCATATACGGAACATATCTGGATGAGTATACATATATGTTGTATATATGAAAGCATATATATAACATATATGTAGTCATAAATTTACATACACTGAGAAAAAAATTTTCTAGTAATCTGAGAGTATCGTCGAAAAAGTATGCAATTTTACTATTAAAATAGTAAATTTTAGTTAAAAATGTTTTAAATATAATTACACTGTAAAAAATGCATGACAACTGGTTGCAAAATCACACCATATGTTGTGTAATTTTACATATTTTGTGTAGAATTACACTATATATTGTGTAAATTTATACTTTTTTGTATAAAAATACACTATCTATTGTGTAATTTTACATATTTTGTGTAGAATTATACTATATATTGTTTAAATTTACACTTTCTTGTATAAAAATACACTATATATGGAGTAATTTTACAATCTTTTTTTGCAGTGTACCTGATTAAGTTAACATTGAGTAAACTTATTAATAAACTGAAATATATATTAAATATAAATATATATTTAAAAATATTCTCAAAACATAAACTCTTCACTTGCTCATAAATGCGAATAAACTTGACACATATTGAGATTTGAACTCGAGTTGCAGAAATACTAAGCAAACTTGCGTGCACTGTGCTATTTCAGATATAACCAAAGTTTCAGGGCCAGGTCAGGCCCCAATCAGGAAATTATTAATCAGATTTTCAAAGTTCTAACCAGATCAAGACCATATTACTGGCGTGGCATGTCATATTTAATTGCTACTTAAGAA
>JABFPV010000162.1:0-10349 GCA_022817185.1 Oxyscelio sp. ZL-2020 | reverse complement strand
GTGATGGATGAGTTATTGGTTCTGTTGAGTGTGTGGGTGGGTGGGTGGTGTGTGTTGTTGGTGTTGGGTGTGTGTGTTTGTGTTGGTGTGTGTGTGTGTGTGTGTTTATGTATGTGTGTGTGTGTGTGTGGGTGTGTGTGTGTGTGTGTGTAAGCAGTGAGAGATACCGTTTGTAGTTTGAATTATTTTTGAAAAAATAAATCGTAGAAAGCATCATTGCAACGCGGTGTTGCAATCATAATTCTTTTTTTAATTATTAGACAGTGTCAAACGTATTTGTTTGTATCTACAAGAGTATGATGGAAAGTGCAAGTGTTTAGTCGTTGGAGTAAATATTTTAAAAACACGTTGCAGGAAGTGTGATAGTCATTGATATTTGTAATTCCGTTCGCAAAATTCAAGTGTCCTAAATTATTGTATAAATACGCGAATTTTTTTTTTTATTTTTATTATTAATTTATAATATCTACAGGGAACAATGTTGTGGTCAAAACGTTAGATGGACCGGCGGCATCTTGGCCGCCCGAACGTTGAACAACTCCTTTAAGAACTTTGGTCTGTTGTTTCGTTAAATTGTTCGTTAACAATATCGAATGTTTGAGTTACACATACAGACGTTAATTTAAAATTAAATGTAAGAGAGGAATCATTTTTGCGTATTTTTGGTGCACAAACGTTGCATCCGCTTGAAATATACATCGCTCATCGTCAAGCTGCGCGCTAAGCTGTGCGATGTTATTTGACATTTCAGAGAAGAAAATATTTACGTCATTAAGAGAATACGTGTTATCTCGTACTCCTGAAAGAAATATTTTTTGTAAAAGTAGTGCTTTCATTTGTTGTGAAGTTGTAATCATAATATCGCCACTGTTATCACCACTCGTAAAATTCATTGTTATAAATAGATCAATTTCTCTATGTGTAAGTAAATTTACAAGCGTACTTGATGTAGTGTATTTATTTCAGCTATGTATTTCTTCTTAATAAATTGTATTTAATTGTCATGCAAAAAGAAAAAATAAAAAAAATAAAAACATAAAGAAACATAAAGAAAAATTGTTAGGCTTTTCAACTTTTTTAATAATGAATTGCATTGTACAAAGTTTCACGTGATGTCAATACTACGAATTGTTGTTAGTGATTAATAACAGAAGTTGTGCAATTGCCATTATAATCTATCATTGTTTCTTGCGCTGAATTAGTCTTCCATTTTTGAAATGCAATTCAATCAATTTTAATTTTGTCTCAATATATTATCCCTCCAGAGGTTGATCAGAAAAAAGATGATGATAATTTGCTATACCTCGTATCGATTGTAATTGTGAAAGAGTAGTAAGTGTAACTGAAATTGTTAGAATTGTGTAAGAAAAATATTGCCTATTAATCGTAATATTTTTTAAACTTTTACTATATAATATAGACATTTTTGTTATTATTATCATCATTTCAGAATTTTAATCAATAGGAAATAGAGTAAATGTTGTTGAAACTGAATGTTTGTTTGTTTGTTTGTCGGTACACACTTTTATTGCAAATAATAATCGAATTATACAAAATTGAATTTTATTAGTTTTTTTCCAAATTTTTCATATTTATAGAAAATGTTTGAAATTGTAAAATAAAAATACGAACGATAAACAATGAACGCTAATTATATACCATGAAAATTTAATTTCAACTGTTTTCAATGATTGAAGTTATCCCATGATTGTTGGTCAGGAAGTTAGTTACCGACTTAGGTGTCGGTCGGTAAATTATCGACCTTTTTCGATTAATCAAAGTGTCAATATTTTTGTAATTCAAACACTTTAATTGGCGTGTTTTTCATGTCATCTTGCCAAAAAAGTATGATTCCAATGTTCATTAACTTATTTTAATTCTTTTTCATCAAATCAACAACCAACAACCAAAGTATTTTATCTTCTTATCAGCGTTTTTGCAAGTTGTTTTAAATAAACTATTTGCTTTCCCTGTTTATAAGTAGTTGCTTCAGCAGTAACTTAATTTCTAAATTTCTTATTTCAAGAATTACTGTACAATTACCGAGTCAAATTTAACATAACAATTTTCTCAAATTTTATTTTCTCTCTCTTTAATAATTTGAATCGACTTAATTTAAATTATATTTTATTCTTTATCTTTTCATGTTAGATTTTAAATGCATGCTCTTCTTATATGCGTTTAATTGTAAATGTAAACGTAAAATATGTCATTCGCGAGAAGTCACTATTGCAGTTTCTAATAATTTTACTTCAATTTTTCTTATTTGTTATGATGGTAACAAATATTATAGTATATTTTGTAATCTAAATATACTCGGAGCGTATTCGAGTAATAGAAATACACTCGCAGCGTATTAAATACTTGAATGAATTGTTCGAAAGGTTTTTTTTTGTTCAACTGAAACAACACATTTCAACTGTTTATCGCAATATACTCTTGACATGATTTTACTCTTCGTTGCTAATCAGTCCAACGTTAACAACTTTTACATTCAACGCTTTTTTTGCAACTCAAATACTTTCGGAGCATGGTATTGGCTAAATTGTTCTCAAATGAAATTCGTTTAGTTTATAGTCATTTTGAATTTTCTGTAGAATACCGATTTTTTTTATTTTTAATTATCAATTGTTAGTTTTCTCATAAACATCATCATTTCTTCTCCTCGTAACTTATTGGCACGAAATCGCTGTTAATATCGCAAGGCTTTTATTGTCAACTTTATTCTTGTTTAAATTTTCTTATTTAATTTAAACTTGTTTCAATGATAAGTTATCCCCTGATTGTTGGCAAGTTAGTTACCGACGATGTCGATAAATTATCGACCTTTTTCGAACAATCAAAGTGTAAATATTTTTGTAATTTAAACACTTGAATTAGCGCGTTTTTCATGTCATCTTGTCAAAATAATATGATTCCAATGTTGACTCACTTATTTTAATTCTTTTTCATCAAATCAACAACCAACAACAACCAACCGAAGTATTTTATCTTCTTTTTTCAATTGACTAATGTTTCTTGTTCGCTGTACATCGAATACGAATTGCGTAATTCCATTCTCAAAGTTGTACCAGCGTTTTTGCAAGTTGTTTTAAATAAACTATTTGCTTTCCCTGTTTATAAGTAGTTGCTTCAGTAGTAACTTAATTTCTAAATTTCTCATTTTAAGAATTACTGTACAATTACCAATTCAAATTTAACATAACAATTTTCTGAAATTTTATCTTCTCTCTCTCTCTCTCTCTCTCTCTCTCTCTCTCTCTCTCTCTCTCTCTCTCTCTTTAATAATTTGAATCGACTTAATTGAAATTATATTTTATTCTTTAGCTTTTCATGTTAGATTTTAAATGCATGCTCTTGTTATATGCGGCGTTTAAATGTAAATGTAAACGCAAAAATATTTCATTCGCGAAAAGTCACTATTGCAGTTTGTAATAATTTTACTTCAATTTTTCTTATTTTTATATGATGGTATAACAATTCAATTATTTCATTAATTTTGTTATCTAAATATACTCGGAGCGTATTCGGGTAATAGAAATACACTCGCAGTGAAATACTTGAATGAATTGTTCGAAAGGTTTTTTTTTGTTTAACTGAAACTCATTTCAACCTCTTATCGCAATATACTCTTGACATGATTTTACTCTTTGTTGCTAATCAGTCCGACGTAAACAACTTTTACGTTATACGCCTTTTTTGCAACTCAAATACTTTCGGAGCATGGTATTAGCTAAATTGTTCACCCACCCTGAAACTCGTTTAGTTTAAAGTCATTTTGTTTGAATTTTCTGTGGAATACCGATTTTTTCTATTTTTAATTATCAATTGTTAATTTTCTCATAAATATCATTTCTTCTCCTCGTAACTTATTGGCACGAAATCGCTGTTAATATCATCGTACGGCTTTTATTGTCAACTTTATTCTTGTTTAACTTTTCTTATTTAATTTAAACTTGTTTCAATGCTAAGTTATCCCCTGATTGTTGGCAAGTTAGTTACCGACGATGTCGATAATTTATCGACCTTTTTCGAACGATCAAAGTGTAAATATTTTTGTAATTTAAACACTTTAATTAGCCTGTTTTTCATGTTTTTGAACCAAAAAGATATGATTCCAATGTTCACACACACACACACACACACACACACACACACACACACACACACCAACTGTTTGTAATTGTTTTTCATCAAATCAACCTATACAACTTGACTATTATTTGCCTGTAAACTCAAGTGCATCAATGCGTGCATTTTCGTTTTATTTCCAATTGACTAATGTTATTTGATCAGTGTAAATCGAATACGATTTACGTAGTTCCATTCTCCTCAAAGTTCTATTAACGTTTTTGCAAGTTGTATGAAATGAATTATTTGCTATCCCTGTTTATAACTTTGCTTAAGTGAAACTTTACTTCTAAATTTTCCATTTTAAGAATTACTGTGCAATTACCAATTCAAATAGAAAATAACAATTTTGTCAAATAATATTTGCTCTCTCTTTAATAATTTTAATCGCTTTTTTGTTTATATTCTATTTACTGTTTTATTCTTTTCTATAACCTTTTCATAAATTCCAGTTTTATTTTTATGCGTTAGAATTTGAATTTCTTTTTAAGTTTGCATTCATTTCCTATTCATTAAGTTTCTATTCTTACTCTCATTTACTGACTTTATATTCCTTTTCAACGCCTTTTATTAATTCGCCTATTAATTGAGTTTATATTCTCTTTATCATTTACTGACTTTGTTAAATTGCCTTTCAACTGTAAAAGTCATTTTCTATTGATTAAACTTAAATTATTTTTCACTTTTCTATGTTTCAAGTTCACTTTTTTCTTAACTTTAGTGTGCGCACACTCTCGTAGACTTTCGTACACTCGTATACACTCCTACGTACACTCTACGTAAACTCGCGGTGCGAATAGAATAGTCTTCCTTTGCAATGATGTATAATGTAGTATGTTATAAAGTATGTATAAGGATTTGTAATAAGTTAATGAGTATGTGAAATATGATTTGAAAGATTTTTTTGAATTTTGTGCAATACAATAGTAATTTAAATGTAGGAGTTGTTGTTGTTGTTGTTGTTGTTAATAATGTATTGGAAATGAAATCAGAATGGGAAAGATTAACAAAATGTTATTCGCTGTTTTTTATTAACAACCAACTGACTGTTTATAATAATTAATAAAGAATAATTATTGTTATTGGTTTTTATCAATTAATAATTATCAGTTTCAACTTAATAATAATGTTAATTGTTCGTTAATAATTCGTTAATAATTCGCTGCAATATTAAGCAAGCGAATGTAATATTCTTCGCAATAAATATTTGTTTGTTAATAATAATTAATTTTAATAAATATTGTTGTTAATTAATATTAAGGAACAATAATTTGCTATCGATAATTGTGGTATTAAGTGATCATGCTGTTGATCTGTGAATGATATACAACGCAATATTGGTTGCACGTTCGTTTTCGAAGAATATTATTCATCGCATGCAGTATCAGAATCAGTATCAGTATCGGTATCAGTATCAGCAGGAGCATTAGTGTTAGCAGTAAGGCTGGTCGAACGAGATTTCCCACACCCCCCACTACTATATGGCGTGATCGTTCCAAGCCAGTGATACAGGTGGTTGGGCGTGCCAGCGTAAACTTTCCACTACCGTCGCCGCAGTGTTAGCAGTAAGTCTGGTCGAACGACGTTTCCCACAGCCCCCCACTACTATATGGCGAGATCGTCCCAAGCCAGTGATAGAGATGGGTGGGCGGGCGTTCGTGCGTGCCAGCGTAAACTTTCCACAGCGTAAACTTTCCACTACCACGTGGACGCGTGAGAAGTCTCGCTCGAGCAACCTTATTGGCTCGATCAACACGCCGAAACACGTATCGCTTGCAATTAGACAAAGACGCTAAAAAAATAAAACTGGAAGCATTTATAAAAAACAATGCAATTTGAGATGAGGTTTTTTTTGAATGATTATTAACGCGTGCGTGATTTTAGATTATTTTTACACTATACTTTGTCGAAAATATTATTATTAAATTAAATAATATTCATTAATGATATGAGTTTGTATTTATTTTTTGTTGCAATTTCACGTTAATTAATCGATGAAAACATAACGTATAGATAAATAATTATTGTTTAACATGCATATTTAAAAAGAATAAAGAATACAAAAATGTGAAACAATTTGATTAAGTGGTACTGAACTTTGTATTAAAATTCAAATGACTTTAATTTCGTAATCACAAGGGAATGTATTTTGCATTTTGTAATTTCAAGTTGAATATTGTATTTCGTAAAGAATTTGTTTTTTATCACAAGGATCGCTTATTTTTAATTTAGTATCACCATTTTCCTCTAAACGATGTTCAATTCTTTCCGAAGATTACAAATCATAATTATAATTTTTGTAATATGCCAATAACGTGAAAGCAAAATTCTATCATCCAACACCTGCATGTTATAGTCCTGTTTATGAAGTTATCGGAGTTTGCTTGCTTAGTTTGCTTAGTGACATTATTTTTTTTTAAATTCCTCAAATATTATACATTTGTTTTCATTCCTCCACAGTCTTAAAAGTAAATGAGGTATATATCTCTTTCTATTACATACGTAGATAAGAAAGAGGTAGCACTTTTGAACAGCACTCTTGGAACTGAGAAAGTGATTATGCCTAAGATCTTCGAATTATACAAAAGCACAGTTATATTTTGAAAAAAATGCGGACACAAAAGTATAACAGCTGCCCCATTTTCTCCAGTAATATTAAAGTGAGAGACAAACTTGTGCAAACCGCGAGTCGCTTGCGAATTTATAGGAACTGTTGCTTTATATAAATTCGGAGTTAAGCTATTGTCTAAGTCAGGTCTCGATGTATATGAGCAATTACTGAATTAAATTTATTTGAATTTTAGTACAGAGATAGCAATTAATCAAACTATTTAACCCTCAGTGTTTTAACCCACCAACTAAACAACCATTTTAGAATCCTGTTATGCATTTGGTAAGTTATAATTAAGAACCTATTTCCGATCGAAAAATTAAAAAAGAAATATTTAAAAAAAATGTTAAATGAATATGCACATTGTTTTGGAATTTGTTGCTAACTGGAGTGCAGAAAAATTACCGTCGGGCAAAAAGGACCCCGATTAAATAACCGTTTCGTTGATCGAATTACGGTGTTGTTAAACACCTTTGATGGTTGTTAATATTAGCAGAAAATTTTTATTATATAATTTTATTATGTAATTTTTTTATTATATATATCTTTTAAATATGTATGTTGAGAAATGGATATATTTATTTGTCAGTTTTGTTTGCATCCATTGAATAACGTGACATTACAAAAGATATATATATACAAATTCATATCATTAATGAATATTATTTCATTTATCAAACTATATGCTCGATAATGTAAAATCATACGTGTATTAATAACAATGCGAAGAATTAATTTCAAATTACATTGAGATTCTCGTACTGACATAGATTATTGCTCATATATTAGATAGATTTTCGTACCGTCTTTGCGTAATTGCAAGCGATACGTGTTTTGGCATGATGAAACCAATATGGCTGGTCAAACGAGAGTTACCACCACACTTGACCACCTGTCTTACGGCGATCTCGCGAGATCACGAGACCACTTTGTATCACGCACGCACGCACGCACGGGTTTGCGGCGATCTCGGCGCAAAGAGTAGCGGGGGTGTGGGAAATGTCGCTCGACTAGCCTTGCTGGCAACATTGGAATCGCATGTGACATTATGATTTTGAGTTTAACAATCGACATTTTTTCTTTTTTGATTAACGACCGATTTAATCGTGAAATAAGAAATCTGTTCGTTCTTGACATTAAGCAAGAATGCAAGCAAGCAAGCAAGCAAGCTGTTTACAAGCTTTTATTGTAAACAAACATTGCATTCTCATTGGAATGTAATTCATAAACTGTTTTGTAAACAGTTATTAGAAATTAAATTTTTTGTTTGTTTATGTCTGCATAACAACCTTCGGATGTGAATATGAATGTCAGTTTGTTTATTCGTTTAATACATTTCCAAATGTATATAATTAGAAACAGTTTTTTTCTCTTGAGTTGATATTAACTTGCAGTATTTATTATATTTGATTGCAGTGATAATAGATGACTTCTTTGTAAAGGGTTGTTGTTATTATTCATATTATTAATTTCATTCATGTATTTGTTGTACCCAATCGTTATTATTGAAACTAATAATTGACGAATTATTACAATCTTCAATAATTACAAACAAATTGTAAAATTTTTTGTAACTAAGCGTGCAATCGCCTTTGCGCTTTTTCAATGAAATTGATTGACAATTTTGTGACATTAGTGTGTTATGTTTGTTTCGTGATTCAACCTTTGGAATAAATTATTCGCATTTATACGTTAGAGGTTATTTTGTAGTATCAATAAATGTGCGTGGTTTTTTATCGGTCTACTTATGTCTTGTTCGTAGTGTGAATAATTTAAATTAGTTTCAATCATAAGATAATTAGGTATAACTGTTTCAAATGGCTGTCGAGTCGCGGCGGCGGCTGTTGATAATACCGAAGTTTTGCTATTTAAGTCGCGAAAAGTCACTATTGCAGTCAGAATATTTTTACTTCAATTTTAATTATTTTTTGTGACTATATAACAATCTAATTATTTTATTATTAATTCTGTAATTGAAATATACTCGTAGTGTATTCGAATAATACAAATACACTCGGAGTGAAATATTTGTATTGTTTAAAACTTAAACTCATTTCATATATTTTTCGCAACGTACTCTTGATATGATTTTATTCTTTGTTAAATGGTCTAACGTTAACAACTTAACACGTCCTTTCGCAACTTAAATACTTTCCGAGTATGCTTTTAGCTGCATTGTTCACCACCACGCCCTGAGTTTCGTTTACTTTTTATTCATTTTAATTTTCTGAGAATTATCGATTTTTCCCATTTTTGATTATCAATTGCCAATGTTCTTTTCAACCATTTGTTTTTCAACTCATTTTGCTCCAAGTTGCGTAACTGTAGTACCGCTTTTATTCTCAACTTTATTCTTCTTTCACTCTTCTTGTTCAACTTTTATTATTTTTAATTAAATATTTCATTATTATTAACAACAAGAACAACAACTTGACTGTTTCATAAGTTGTGTATTACTTATGTAATTTAAACACTGTAATTGGCAGCCTGTTTTTCATGTTATGTAGCCAATGAAATATGATTGCAATATTCACTAAGTTATTTTAATTCTTGTTCAGCAAATCAACGAACCAATCAATCAATCAATCAATCAATCAACCAACCAACCTATACAACGTGACTATTGTTTCTCTCTAAACTTAAATGCATCAATACGTATATTTTCTCTTTGTTTTCAGTTGTGACTAATTACTTATTTGAGCAGTGTAAATCGAATACGAGTTACATTAATTTCTCATCATTTCAAACTTGTATTAACGTTTTTGCAAACTGTATTAAATAAACTATTTACTTTTCCTTTTTATAACTTTGCTTCAGTTAAGCTTCATTTCTAAATTTCCCACTTTAAGAGTTACTTAACAATTACGAATTCAAATTCGCAAATAACAAGTTTGTGAAATTATATTTTCCCTCTCTTCGATAACTGAAGTCGACTTACTTAAAGTTATATTTAATTCTTTATCTTTTTCTGTTACATTTAAAATTCGTGTTCTATTTCTATGCGTTTCAATTTAAAATCCTTTCTAACCTTGAATTCATTTCCTGTTAATTAAGTTTATATTCTTTCTCTCGTTTGCTAACCAAAGATCTCATAATTATATAGATGCGCAGTTCCATTGTTAAAAATTCGGACAGAAGCAGAGGACAGCAGCCATATCCCCCGGTAACGTTAAAGTGAGACAAATTTATGCAAACCGAGTCGCTGGGGGACATATAGGAACTGTTGTTACTCTATATAAATTCGGATCTCTTTGTGCTGACTTTAAATTCATTTTTTGAACTTTAAATTCATTCTCAATTAATTAAGTTTATATTATTTTTCTCATTGACTGACTTTAAATTCGTGTTTAACTTTACATTCAATTAATGTTCATTACATTTATATTCTTCTTCTCATTTAGTGACTTTAAATTGTCTTTCGACTTTAAATTAATGTTCTTTTTTTTAAACTGAAATTATTTTTTCCATACTAATTAACTAACTCACTCACTCACTCACTCACTCACTCACTCACTCACTCACTCACTCACTCACTCACTCACTCACTCACTCACTCACTCACTCACTCACTCACTCACTCACTCACTCACTCACTCACTCACTCACC
>JABFPV010000161.1:0-10427 GCA_022817185.1 Oxyscelio sp. ZL-2020 | reverse complement strand
ATATGAAATTTGTAATAACATTATTGTTCGTTTTAATTACAGTACAGTTGTTGTTAATTACTATCAGGATTAGATATTTTAGTTAGTTTTCGCAATCCGCATTTTTACTAAATAATTATCATTTAAAGGTGATAAATTTTTACCAGATGATTTCACAACTTACCTTCATCATTTTTCACTACGTACATTAAAGTTTTACATTTTATATCTACAAAACTGTTATACATAAATTATATTAAGTTCATTGTTAAAACGATAATAAATCCAGTAGACAATTTTATGTTTTAATTAATGTACCTAGAAATAAATTTTTTCGAATGAAAATGAAAATAAAGAACATTACAGAAATATTGTTATCTTTGGAATACTCATAAACTACATTTTTTAACAATTTAAGTTGAATTCATCTTTGAGTCAGTTTTACAGAACTTTAATATAGGAATCGTATTTGCTGAGAAAATCAGTTAGAATTTACCGTTATTCCGTTTTCTTTCGTGCACAAATAACGTTTTACATTCAATTCTGGTTCACGTGCATTACTATACTGAGAAAAATAGACTGTTGGAACAACAGTATAGGACTGTAATATTTACAGTCCGTCGACTGTAACGATTAGAATAATAAATTTGTATTTTAAACTAATAAATAAACACTTTATTTGAATAAAAAAACTCTTATACATAATCTGAAAGTGTATTCAAAGTGTTTAAACAAACATTTAAACGAAAATAAATATTAAATTAAATGAGTTTTTAGGTTAATTTCTTTACAGTCTAGACTGTACAGTCTGGACTGTACAAAGATGAAACAATTTTTATGTCTTTGTTTATCCTCTATGTTTACTATTTTTTATCCTATGCTACAGTACTCAGTGATGTGCTGAATATTGACCACTGTCTTTTTGATAATGTTTTTTCTTTTCCGTATAGCAGCCAAAAATATACTAAAACTTATAAAAATGTCAATATATATTAATCCCATTTCTTGTTAAAAATAATACAGAAAAGCCTCTATTTTATTGCGGAATGTATCTTTGTTCATCAAATAGGTCATTTATGAAGTTCATGACCGTATATATTTGGGGTGTTTATATCCATTAAAGTTAAAAATGTAAACATTTTTAAATTATCCACATTTGGGACAAACTCTTCAAATCTGAGACATTATCGACTTTGTACAATTGAATTTTTTATTATTATCAGATTTTAATACACACTTTGGATAACATAACCTGTACTTATATTTTGAATATACTGTACAATTGTTTACGTACATATGAATATTTCTTTATTTCTATTATTATTTACATATTAAGATTGATTAAAATATTCAATATATAATCTAAATATTTTTGTTAATTAATTAATCACTTAAAAATTATTTTTATTTACAATAAAATTAATTTATAATAACTGTAATAAATATTCTATAACATTAGTAATTTAAATATTCGTTAAAAAAATTTACAAATAAAAACAGTTATTATATTATAATAATTAAATAATGAAAGATAATCGACCAAAATATTTTACCCATTTTGTTATAATTTGTCTGGTTAATATGTTTATAATACTGTTTATATTTTGAAAACAAATATTTTACTCAATTTTAATTTGTTCACTCTTACATTAAATCTGAAAACATTACACTATAAAACAAAATTGAAAATAAATTTTAAATAATTTCGTCTTTATTTATTGCACATTTTTATTGTTCAATGTCACCGAATTGCTACGGTCCTGTCACTGTGTTCTGATTGGATCTCGCCCTACCATTTAGTAGTGGACAGTTTCACAGCGGCTTGGTCCCGAAAGTGGACAATGTGACAGCTTTGACTGTATCTTAATTGAGTCTGACCTTTTTCTCAATTGCGAATTATATATTTAATTTGAATTAATGAATATTGAAACACAATTATTTGTGTATAAAAATTGATTAAAATCGACGTCAATTTAGCATCAGGCGTTGAACAGTGAGGAGGTATTTATTTAGTCTTGAGCTCATTTCTCAAATCGTACACTGTAAACAAATAATGTAGAATTACATGCTGGTTTCCGTTATATATAACGGAAAAATACGTTTGGTATGTAATATTACATACTTACAGACATGTATTTATAATTTAAAGAAGTGGTTTATTAAATACAATCATCAATCATCAATTCTTAAAAAGAAAAAGCTCAACGTGAAGTTAGTCGCGTAATAGCAAATGCGCGCGCACATTACATTTCTAACTGTAATGCGCGCGCTATTCACATTCAATCTATTCACATTCTCTTTGTTTCCATTCTAAAAGAGGCTGTGTTATAACCTTCTTTAAAGACGCGCTTCTTCATGATTTCACGTCATAATAAGGGCCAAATTAAAAAAACATTACTTATTGAGAACCGTTTTAAATAAGCACTTGGCGCTAAACCGAAGAAGGAACGATAGAAATTACTATTGACACTGAACCACAAAATATTTCAGACGAAGTAAATAAAAGTATATCCAGTCTAATTTACTTCCGTTCTTAAAAATACAATTATAAAAAATATGTACTTTCTAAATATAACAGAGAGAAAAAGAAACTTACTAAGTTTCTTGATATAATAAAAAGATAAAATATATAAATGAATGTGATATGCAACGAAATAGTATATTACGTACCATGGGCGAAATGAAATCTATTTCAACGAGTGTGAAGTGGCCACTAAATTTAGTGCAAAATAATTTGCACTAAATTTATTCAAATGCCGTAAATCTATGGTACAGATGGGAAATATTGAATCAATATCAAAAGTAATATCATGGGACTCTTTGAAAATATTTACAGGTGGTAAATATGTAATTGTGGCGTTGTGACGCCAAAATGACATTTGACCCATATATTCTTATGTATTTTCATAAGTCGAAAATGATGGCGTTATCCAAAATTATATCGATACAAATGTCAATGTTAAATCAATATTGATTCGACGTACGTGTTCCGTTAGAGAAGATAACAGATCTGAAAACTGAAGATTTTGTACTTCTTATACACGATTATAAAACTTTAAGATTTAACACTCAGTTTCAAGCTTATGAAATTCAACTTTATGACCGTGAATCGTTTATTAAACTAAATATCTTCAATATATTAAGAGTTTATAATATCGTTATTAAAATGAAAATATGTAAATTACTTTGTTAAATAAACGAATATTCATATCTTTTGAAATATGCATTTTTATACTCCAATTCTGTTATTACTATGAGATTTGTACTATTTTAAACATCATAATTATAGACAATATATAACTCTCAAATTAATTTATAATAAATTTCTATTTAATTTTTTATAAAATTATATATATTATATAATTAATAATATATTAATTATAAGTACATATAATTATAAGCATATTTTTCTTCCATGCTCACTATTATTAAAAATATATATTAATCTACAGTATTAAAGGAATATTTCAATTATTTTTTAAATTTTATAATGTTCGCCTATCACACCGTTTCCGCGTTTGACATCTGACATAACAAAATCCAACCTAAAAATTTTTCCTATATTAAGTGATATTGGTCAACTTGCCAACTCCGTAAATTCTACTGTATTTGAAAGTTGATTCAATTGTTATAAAGGAAGTAACCAATCCAACTGACTTTGGTTAGTTGAATTAACGGATTATTAACTTCGTTTTTCTCAGTGTAACACCAATATAATATTTTATTGGTTTCTATTGGTTCCAAAGTTACACCAAGGGTTTCGGCGTATTACAAATTGTTGTAATTGTGCCCGCGTTAAAAGTTTCGGGCAATTCCGTTGAAGAAAAAATTGAACGGAAATACCTACTTCAAGCTGGCGGGGACAAGTCAGTGGAATTCAAAGTAATTCATATCACATTTTTTCTCTATTTTATCGCTAATTTATTACTATATTAATATTTTTACTATTAACAGCAACAGAGAAAACGAAGTTCCGCTTGCATGTATTCAAGCCAGCGGAACCCAAAGATATTTTATAAGAAAAATTAAATAACACGTATGGTATAATATTACACTATTTTATTACTAATTTGTTACACAATATTGTGTTATTACCGGCTCTGTCAAGCTAGCACAACAACATTAGCACAACCAAATGAAAATGTGTCTACAATTTTTAACATATTTTTTACGATTTAATTACCACAAATTTAATTTTGTTACCACTTTTTTTTTAAATAAACGTAGTCGGGACAGCTTGATATCAAGCTAGCACAACAATTCTGTACAAATTGTTACAAACAAAAATAACGTTACAAAAGCTTTAAATTAATTAAATACTAATTAATTACAAACAAATAAATATTTAGAAGTGAATACATTCGGATTGACCTGTTATACGCATATAACTGACAGTTATATCCACACAAATGAGTTTAACTTCTATAACATAACAATAAGTACTAGAGGCCAAACATAATAAATGAGTCTTTCGTATTTCATAATAATAAATTATAATCAATTTTATTGAAAAATAATAAATTATCTCGTTTAAATCAGTAAAAAGAATGGAAACAGTTGGCATTTTATACGAATTCCTACGAATCAAATGAAACATACGTACATTTGATTCAATAATATATTACTTTAGCACAACCAAGTCAATTGAAATTTATTTCTACAACAATGATTATCTATATTTAATTTTACTGAAAAATAATAAATTAGCTTAGTTCAAACAGAAAAAAATCAACGAATATTTGTTGGTCTCTTTAAGTACTCATACAAGCCAAAAAGATACATCTGATTGCGTAAGTAATTTATTACTCCAGCACAGCCATATTAAATCTGTTCTATTTGATCAATAATAATTAGTTATACTTGACATTAATGTAAATTAATTAATTACAATATTTTAAATAATGAAATCAAAAAATTTTTGATAGTCACTTTACGTACTTATACGAGTCCCAAGAAAACGTCTCTACGAATGCTTAACCCTCTAGCAACTAGTGGGTCTTACAGGAGCCATGACTTTAAAATTATGTTATATTGTATACATTAATAATGTAGGGTAATAAACCTTACAGATATTAGCAATATATATAGGAGAAACCTTCTTTACCGTGAAATCTGCAATTTCACATTTATTGTCAAAAACAAAGCACTCGTTTTCATCGTATGTGAGCAGAAGCGCGAATACACCTAAAATTGTGCAAATAAATAAATAAAAAATCGATAATATAAATTGTTTATCTTTATGCGAAACTTATGGTCTATCGATGTAAGTATTAATGAATATGGGTATTTATTTTCGAAAACATTCGAAAATAAACTCCGACTGTAATGCCCCATGGGCCTTACAGAGGACAAGCTTAAAATGTTTGACTTTACGACAGTTTTGTAAAACAATCTTTCAATTCCCAAATCCGATGCATAAAAAAACAAATTTAAGTCTTCGAAAAAAATATATTGTTATTTTTTATACCCTTGAGTTCTAGAGGGTTAAGTAATTATTACTCCAGCGGTCTCATGTCCACCCATCTCTTGTCCAATCTGTCACCTAGCGGAAAAATTTTCTGTCATTTGTCATAGTTCTCCTTGTCAATTCTCCCCACTCTAATTTACTTCTTTAATTTCAATTCAAAATTTTGTATTTTACAATTTAGAAATGCTAATTTTTTAGCTTTATTTAAATTTTATTTACATTTCAAATGAAAGCTGTAATGAAATTACAATTAAAAAACTATGATGCATGTCACTTTTGACAAACTTTTTAACCTATACATTTTGAAAACTTTGATTTGCAAAAATTATGTGTATTAATTTGTATGTAAAACGTTGTTTGAAAAGATAATTCAGTTAAACTTACTTTTCTCTTCTATTTCTTCTTCACACTTTCTGCAGACGTGTTTCTTGCTGATAATTTTTTAAAATTTTTATTTTAATCGTGAAAAATAAAAGAACACACCGCGAAAACGTCAAAATAAATATTAACATAGGCGCGCATGCACACACGTATGCGCGGTGTATCGCTAAACATGATTACCGTCACATACACAGCTATAACCTACAGTTAAGAAGGGATGACGATTTTTCCCCAATCAAAACTAAATGACAGAAAAAATCGTGTATCAATTGGGACAAGAGACGGCAGTTCGACAGTAATACTATATTCTACTGAGAGAGATAATTTATATTATAAAATAACATGATTTCAATGTTAAAATTGCATGATATTTAAATAGTACAAAAATAATATCATCATGTTTATTATTAAAATATTTTGAATTTAACTGTTAAATTTATTTACACAATCTTCAATTATATATTTTATAATTAAATTTGATTTGCATATATTCAATTAAATTGTGTATTAAAACTGTACATTAAAGAGTTCAAATTAGACATATCTTTTTATTATATATATGTATTTAATTCAAGTACATACAAATTGGACTATATTTTACTGAGAGAGATAATTTATATTATAAAGTAACATGATTTCAATATTAAAAATGCATGATATTTAAATAGTACAAAAGTAATATCATCAAGTTTATTATTAAAATATTTTGAATTTAACTGTTAATTTTATTTACACAATCTTCAATTAATATTTTATAATTACATTTGATTTATATATATTCAATTATGTATTAAAACTGTAAATTAAAGAGTTTAAATTAGACATATCATTAATTATATATTTATATATATATATATGTGTGTGTAAGGGTGCATTTGGGTACAAAATTTTTGTCGCTTAATTTCATATTTAGTGGATAGTACGGAACGATAAGATCACATTTCCAGAACATTACGCAGTTTGCGCCGTTAGATTAACAGAAAAAACAGATCATATTTGTTGTGGTGTTTTTAGGTACATGTCCCCATAACATACCCCTGGAAAATGCAAAATTCTCATTCATTTACTGAATGGTGGATTTGAATACAATACACATTTAAGTAATGGGAGATTTGAGAACAATATAAGTATATGTAATGATGGTTTTGAGAACAAAATAAGTTTATTCAATGTTAAACATGATAACAGTCGAAAAATAGTGAACAAAATACATTTATGTAGTGGTATATTTTGGAACAAGTTATGTCTATATAATGGTGGACTTGAGAACAATTTATGTTTATGTAATAGTGGGTTTGAGAACAATATACGTACATGCACTGGTAGTTTTAAGAACGAAATAGTTTCATGTAATGGTATATTTGATAACAATGCAACAGTGGAAGAGAAATTTGTAAGTATTTTGTAAAAACTCCCTTTGAAAGGCTGTATGATCGCTTGAACGAAATCCAATTGGTCAGTTTTTAAGTGCTTACAAAATTTTTGTTATGTGTAACATAAGTTGCAAGAAAAATGTTACCGAATGTTTTACGCTTATATAATTTTGGATTTAAAAACAATGTAAATTAAAGTAATTTATGTAACTGTGGATTTGATAACAATAAAAATTTATGTAATGGTGGGTATGAGAACAATAAATATTTACGTAGTGGTCGGTTTGAGAACATTATACCTTTCTGTAATGGTGGATTTGAGAACAAAATGCATTTAAGAAAAGGGGGATTTAGGAACAATATAAGTATATGTAATGGTGGATTTGTGAACGAAATAAGTTTATTTAATGGTAGATTTGATAACAGTCGAAAAATAGACAAAAATTTGTCAACATATTACGTTTATGTAATGGTGAATTTGGGAACAATTTATGTCCATATAATGGTGGCATTGAGAACAATATACGTATTTGTAATGGTGGATTTGAGAACAATTTATGTTGATGTAATAGTGGGTTTAAGAACAATATACGTATATGCACTGGTAGTTTTGAGAATTAAATAGTTTTCTAAATTTTCTAAAAACTCCACTAAAAGGCTGTATATCGCTCGTATAAAATCCAATTGGTCAGTTCTTTTCCTTCAAATGATATGTTCTTATAAAGTTTTTGTTATGTTTAAACATGTTACAGGAAAAATATTACCCAACGTTTTACGCTTATGTAATTATGGATTTTCAAACAATGTAAATGAATGTAATTTATGTAAATGTGGATTTGATAAGAATAACTATTTATGTAATGGTGGATTTGAGAACATAAATATTTATGTATTGGGAGATTTGAGAACATGATACGTTTCTGTAATGGTGGATTTGAGAACAAAATGCATTTAAAGAATGGGTCATTTAGGAACAATTTAAGTATATGTAATGGTGGATTTGCGAACAAAATAAGTTTATTTAATGGTAGATTTGATAACAGTCGAAAAATAGACAAAAATTTGTCAACAAATTACGCTTATGTAATGGTAAATTTGGGAAAAATATAAATATAAAAATTGTAATATTGTAATGGTGGATTACAAATATAAATATTGTAATGGTGGATTCGACAACAATTTATGTTGATGTAATAGTGGGTTTGAGAACAATATACGTATAAGCACTGGTAGTTTTGAGAACGAAATAGTGTTATGTAATGATGCAATTTATAACAGTGCAACCATAGTAAAGGAATTTGTAAGAATCTTTCAAAAACTGCCTCTAAAAGGCTATGTGATCTCCAAATGGTCAGTTTTTCCTTTCCTAAAAGATCTTGTTATGTTTAACACATCTTGGGAGAAAAAATGGACCAACCGTTTTACGCTTATGTTAATGTGGAATTTAAAACAGTGTAAGTTAAAGTAATTTATGTAATGGCGGATTTGAGAACATTATATATTTAGGTAGTGGTGGATTTCAGAACAAATTTTGTTTAAAAACTAACAATATACCATATAATAGAAATTTGTATGTATTTTTTAAAAACGTCCACTAAGAAATTACATGAATTCACGTAACATTAAAAATTTTTAAGAAGTTTTTGTTACGTACATAAAATGTCGCAAGTAAAAGATTGCCAAACGTGTTACGTTGACGTAATTGTGCATTCTAGAACAATATAAGTGCATGTAATTTTAGTAATGATGGAGCTCGAGGAGATTATCCATTCATGTAGCATTAGAAGTCAAAACAAAATGACTTTATTTAATAATTTACATAATATTTATGTAAATATAATATTTACATAAATATTACGTAAATAAGATATTTACATAAAATTTACATCAATGTACTTCCTCATTGGCTTACAGAATTTATGTAAATTATTTACATTATTATTTTTATGTAAATTTTACGTGAAACGTTTATATAATCACTGGCTATCAGGGTTTTTTTATTGAAATATTGGAATTTATATATTAAATATATTACTTGTTTATTTACATTTTATTTTTTCGAAAATGTAATAAACGTTTCAAAAGCGTTCCAGAAAATGTTTCTAAAAATATTTACATACATTATACCCAAATCCACAATTACAAAAACGTATAATGTTTAGCATACCCATTGCAACGTATTACAAGGGTATCAAAAATATCTTTTAACATTCGTTTTTATAACATTCTTCAAATTTTTGATCTATTGTGGATTGTTTTCAAATGTACTATTAAGTAAAACTATTTCGTTCTCCAATCATATGAATATAAATTGTTCCCAAATCATCCATTTCATACATATTATACGCTCTCAAATGCACCAATAAATAAAGTCATTTTGTTCTGAATTTTAAAGCTACATGAATGCACTGTAAATCCAGTTTAGTGAAATTACACGAATTGAGTAATTTTACACTCGCTGTGTCATGTGCTTTAGAAAAATATGCAAAATTCTGTGGTAATTGGAAAGAAAATATATATAATTCTCAATTGAAATTGTTCTTGAGAGTAATGTTTATAAACTAATCTTTATATAATCTTTCAAATATACATACCTAATATAAAATTAGGTTATTTTGTATTTTGATAACGTTTCATTTTAATATAACACTATTAAATTATAAAAATTAATTTACTGTCTCAATTTGTAAAAGTGAAAATTCACTTATTCGAAGTTATACTTCTTGTTTTCAGCAAAGGAGTATATGCACTTATTAAAACTGAATGTTCAATTATTAAAAGTGCTTATACACTTTTTTTGAGAACAAGAATAATAAATTCGAATAAGTGAATTTTTACTTCTTCAAATTTAGAGTGTTCAGAGAGAATAAATAAATTAATAAATAATATAGAAATTATCACATTTTTCAATAAGTCGATGTTTATAAAATTATAGTATAATAAAAAGATAAAATGTTTAAGATAAAATATCAGCTCTACTTTATCGACATAGTACGATTAAAACGTTTTTTATAAATATCTTAATTATTAATGTACGTATTGTCATAGGAATAGGTCATTTAAATCTTAATTAAATTAGTAATCTTTCCATCATTATTTTATTAAAAACAAATCTGACAGCACAAATATTTATTTCCAATAACCCTAGTAGAAATCAATCGGACTGTGATCGGGGTGTAACGCCGGGAAACGGTAGGGGCCCGGTAGGGTGACGTCACCTGACCGGG
>JABFPV010000160.1:0-10434 GCA_022817185.1 Oxyscelio sp. ZL-2020 | reverse complement strand
GGCACCGATGTGATTAAAAATCATTACAAATTAGACAAAGGTACGGCACAAATATGGTATTGAGACGACAAAGATACAATGTCAAAACGGTAAAAATACACTGTCGATATTTTAACTTTTGACGATAACGCCGCGATGTCAGACTACATAGGAAATTGTGACACGTATGCGAACTACTTACGAGAAGAAAGCGGCACGCAAACGAAACCGCCATAGTACTACTGCGATAAAATTCTGAGAAGCTTGGTTGACTGGGTATTGTTTTTCGTTTGCTGGGTGATGCAATAAACTTGGTATCATTCCCTGGCCTACAACTTTTATAAATTCTCTTATTTTCACAACTAATATATATTTAAAAAAAAATGTATATACAACAGGAATTCTGGTTCCGATTATCGCGCGGAGAAAAATGACATTTGACAAATTACAACATTTTTTGCTGAATTTGGACTATATGTAAACTTATTGTTATATTTGATATACACATACAACATATTTCAATAGTCATGTAATAAATTTATTACATTAAATAAGCATTGACAAACCTATGTAATGAAATACAAACATAAATAAATAAATGCGAACCAGTGTAGTAAATTTGTCAGTGTTGTGTTAGAGATAATCTTTTTCTTCTGTTCATTGTAAGATGATGGACGCTCACTAACGTAAACATAAACATAAATAAATACGAGCCAGTCTAGTAAATTTGTTAGTGTTGTGTTAGAGATAATAGCAATACGTACACTCTTAAAAATATCCTTTTGAATCAAAACGATATTTCGTTTTAGTCAAAAAAAGAAAGGATGCTAAACATGTAAACACATAAAGTAAATAAAGAAAGAGTAATGTTTTCGTTTTAGCTTTGTTTATATCGTGTGTTTATATGCGCCGTGTCCTTTTTTAATTTGACCAAAACGAAACATCGTTTTGATTAAAAAGGATATTTTTAACAGTGTACCGTCGAATCCATGTGTCAACAAATTAACCTATTTCTTTCTTCTGAATATAAGATGTCAGTGGCTCATTGAAAAGTAGCTACACGGGGAAAAAAACCACTATTTCAGCGCCAAATTACAACTGTATCAGTTTAGGTTATCCATACAGGAACTGTGAAACTATTTCAGTGTTGGTATCTATGTAAATCAGTATTAGAGGCTAATATCGGTTGTTTGAATTACAGATTCGAAAAATGAATCCGGATGTTTTCTGAACATTTTTCACGTATCTTAAACAGTAAACGAATCCCGCGCTTTAAATATATACTACTTTGTTCAATGGTTATGATCACCGGAGTTTAAAAGTATATAAAATTTAGGTTATGTCAATTCTAAGGGCCTCTTCACACAAAATTTGGTAAGCGGAAAACGGTAACACATACAAACGCACACGTGTGATATTTGATGCGTCGTCGTTTTTTTTTCAACTCTGAAAAAAAGTCTGATCTGTTCTGAAAAATGGTCTGAAAAACTCTGAAAATTCCCAATTTCGACAGTTTTTCAGAGTTTTTCAGACTTCCTGTTAGAAATAAATGTCTCAAAATGTCGGAGTTTTTCACTTTCCATTTTTCTAGAAATTTTTCAGACTTTTTCAGACTTTTTCAGACTTTTTCAAACTTTTTCAGACTTTTATTCCACCAGAGTATCAATTACAAAATATGAGTAGTGTATAATAAGACTTCGTGGCCTATTGGAAGAGGTCTTGGTGTTGTAGGTCAGAGTTTCAAATCTCAATATGAGAAATTTTTTTCGTATTTCAGATTTTTTATCGAACTGCAAAGTCTGAAAAACTCTGAAAAATGTTGAAAGAGTCTGAAAATGTCTAAAAAACTCTGAAAAGAACTCTGAAAAAATCTCTGAAATACTCTGAAATACTCTGAAAAACTCTGAAAAACTCTGAAAAACTTTTGTGACATTTATTTCTATAGGAAGTCTGGAAAACTCGGCCAAACTCTGAAAAACTGTCGAAATTGGGAATTTTCAGAGTTTTTCAGACCATTTTTCAGAACAGGGCAGACTTTTTTTCAGAGTTTTTCAGAGAATTATTTCCACAAGGGCGTTCTCTGCAAATGAGTTAATTCTATATCATTTACTTATATTGTTGAAAATCTGTAATATCGGTAAAATCCACATTGACTACCTCTTAACACAATTGGTTATTTTTACAGGAAAAGAGTGTTAAAGATAGGAAAAACATATTAACCGTAATTACATAGTACATATTATTACAAGTATGATTATTATGGAATTTTACATTTTTTAAATAAATCAAGAAGAAGAATTGAAGTAACTGGAATATATTTACTGCCGAAAAACAGTAATTTATTAACTATGATTTTTCTATGTGTAAAAACTTTAACTTCTCATGTCATTAACAAAAGTTATCGATATATAATGTTTAGACGATGAAAATAAGAAAATTTATAAAAGTTGTAGGCCGGGGAATGATACCAAGTTTATTGCATCAGCTACTGTAACGTATACCACAAGCCAACGGATAGAACGTTTAACTGCCACGTTAAGAGTTGTCGTATCAATACTCGAGTAGTTGTTTTTTCTCAAGGAATGAAAAAATAAAATGAACATCACAAGGATATCATATTATAATGTCACTGTGATATCCTTGTGACGTCAATGTGACGTCTATGTGAAACCATTTATCATCGTTGTGTTGTCGTTGCGATGTTACTGTGACGTCACATTTGTGAGACACATTTCTGTTACACTGAGGCGGGAAAAGAAGATCACAAGTGACTCACATGTGATACGCATGCGAGTCATATGGTACGTCGCCGCGACGTACAATTACATCACTGTGACAATCGTGATTATCTGGGAACGTATATCATTTCACCTTAATTTTGTTAGTTTATAGGCCATGGTAACAGATACGCTTCATGGATATACCTATATGGATATAATACCCTAGCGTTTATTGAAGAAACTATGTGTTGAATATAGGAAAAATAGTGTAACCATTCTAGGAAGCATATTTGACCTTGAAATAGTGATTTTAAGGTCAAATTTTTATTCAGTATTTCGATCTGAAAATTGGCATATCCACGTATTTCTTGCAAATGACATTCGTCATAGATCTGGCTATTTTTCTGTATCCAACGCATAAAAAAACGAGAGGATATCATTTTCGGGCTAAAATAGAAGAAGCAATGAAATTTACCTTGAAATGCAATTTTCAAGGTCAAGGAAGTATCCTGGACATTTTTCATTATTTTTATCGTATTCAGCGCATCCAATTACGTAAGAAAGCACTCCTAACTCGTCAAATAAAATTTTTAACATTGAACTTTACGGTACAATCGGGAGTGGTCGAAATTTGGACCACCAATTTTGTCAGGCACTTGACGTAACAAATTCTTTGATTTTATGTACAAATATCGAGTAAAAGAGAGTCCAATTTCAACGTAAAAAACCCTGTTCTGAAATAGTATATTACTGGCGAGGGCGCCACTGCGCCCGAGGCTAGTACGGTGGTTTTCACGGCGTGGGAAGCGCGAGAAAAGTGGACTTTTCACTCCTAGGAGTGAAAAGTAGCTCGAGGGCACAGCCCGAGAGCACTTTTTACTCCGAGGAAGTGAATAGTTCCACTTTTGTCCGCTTCCCTAGGCGTGAAAAGGTTAATTAACATCATACATTTCTATTTATTTTGTCTCCAATACACGGCAGTTTGACATATATTCGTGAAGCGTGTTTTCAGTGAACGCTACACTGTAAATCCAGTTTAGTGAAATTACGCAACATGTTGTGTGTTCCAGTTGCACACAACATGTTGTGGAATTGTACACAATTTGTGTAACTTTACACTAACTGTGTCATGTGCTTTAGAAAATCTTATAAAATTTGTAAATATAACCTGTCGTAATAAATGGGATGCTAAGATATTTATATTTATAATTATCAATTTTTAAATTGCTATTGATAATGTTTATACACTAAATTTTTTTACCTAATTTTTAAATATTTTCATCTAACGTGAAATTAGATTATTTAGTATTTTGATAATGTTATCTATTATATTTTACTTACATTCGTAAGATTAAAGATTAATAAATGTCATGGAAATATAAGAATGAGCTTGTATATTATACATTTTATATAATAAAGTTCGTATTATTTATTTATTAAATAACAAATGATACTATATACTTAAAATTGTAAAAGAAATTGACAGATTTCAATCCACAATTTGTGTAAATTTACTGTAAACGTGTATTTTAACACAAAATGGGTGACATTTTACACAGTTTATGTGATATTCCACTATATATTGTGGAAAATTGTATGTAATTTTACACACTGGATTTACAGTGTAGGGAGTTTGTTATGTATCATGTCATTCCCTAGTAAAACAAGAAATATATTGGCTATATAGTAAACATATATTGCCAATATATTTTTGGAATAACCATATATTGGTCATATATTGACAATATAAAAATAAATAAATTGTGAATGAAAGGATACTTGTTTTGTTAAGACAACGTCACAACAAAGTCAGAACCGTAAACTTTAGGATACTTGTTGTGTAATTATCCCGTGAACGTTCATATTTGATGAGAATAGATATTGACATATAAAATTTAACAAATAATTGTGTTAATTATGTATGACATTTATTAAACGTTTTTTATGGTGTAAAACTTAATATTGTTTGTACAAGAAATATTCCTACACATCTTGCATCCCCAATTTGCAGCGATGAATAGATCATCACGTTATAAAATTTTCTGCGAAAAGGCGAGTACATCAGATATCCCTGAACGAACCCAATTGCGCTACCAACATCGTCCAGATGTGTTGGATAATGAACAGGTAATATTTTATTATGTGACAAGGGAGGAGAAACGTGTCAACGAGTGTAACGTTGGCAACACGAGCCGAAGGCGAGTGCCTGCCGTTATATTCGTTAAGGACGTTTTCCTTTCAAATATTTCATACAATATTTTTCCTGCTGCCTTCATTAAAAACGTCACTTTTCGTGCCTATTTTGGGCCGCGAAAGTGAACAATTTCATGACACTGAAAATGACGTCACTTTTCAACTCCTAGGCGTGAAAAGTTTACTTTTCGTGGCGCCTTTCATTTTTCGCTGCTGACGGCGCTAACCTCAGTCTTATCAGAAGCATTCAAAGTGACACTTCTAATGTAGGTTGCAGGAAAAATATCGTACGCTACTAGGACGGAATTGATGATTCCAACTCGTATGAGGTTTTCTTCCTCGGCTTCGCCTTGGAAACAAACCGCATGCTTGACTTGGAATCGTCAAATTTCCGTCCTATTAGCGTAATATACTATTTCCTTACAAGTGCAGGAAAAGTACTAATTTTTGTCCCTGTCCAAAATTGGATAGTAGGAGAAAGTAGTACTTTTACCGCACGTGTAAGGAAAATGTTTTATTTTACACTATGTACTAGAAAAGTAAATCAATGCTGAATTTTATAATGGTCGATATAAGTCCTTCATTTAAAAGTTTTCAAAAGTTTAGGTTCAGATGGGCTACTGTATTTATCAGATTACATGCGACAGATTTCTGAACATAGACAAATATATTTTTCATCACTCTAACCTAAAAAACGCGACTTCGTCGCGATTTTGCAACTATCGTAATGATAAATACCGTCTCCATCTCGCACGTAAAGGCTTTTTGACGAAACTCGTTAAGACACCCCTGGCATTTGAGTTTATACCAAGATTGTGGTGTATCCGTGGTGTAAATCGATTTCTTGGTGTAATCGTGGTGTATCCTTGGTGTATACATGATATATTTGTGGCGTAAAAGCGGCAAAATTTACACCACACTTATGTTTGGTGTAGCGTTAAGTGTAGCGTTAAGTGTACTTTCGGTGCAAGTTTGGTGTAAAGTTGGTGTAGAAGTGGCTCAACTCAAATTTTTGGTGTAAACTTTGGTGTAAGTGAAGATTAGTGTATGGTACTGAACCGGTGTACAGATACACCATCATTGAACCTGGTTTATGACTACACCAAGTCCACACTAAATTTGAAAAATTCGGTGTATCTGTGGTGTACTTTCGGCGCAAGTTTGGTGTAAAGTTGGTGTAGAAGTGGCCCAACTGATAATTTTGGTGTCAAATTTGGTGTAAGCTGAGATTAATAGAGTATACTGGACCGGTGTATTAGTACATCAAAATTGAATTTGGTGTGTCAATTCATCAGACGTACACCAAGTTTTGGTATATTGTGGTGTATGCACGGAGCAGCATTGGCATAACATTGGAGTAGGCTTGGAGCATTATAGACTTTGGTGTACGCTGGGATTATTGTTTTGGACGGGACCGGTATATTAGAACACCAAAAATGAATTTGGTGTACGACTACAACAGACACTCACCAAGTTTTTGTGTATTCCAGGTATACGTTCGGAGCAGCATTGGTATAACGATGGTGTAGAACTAGAACATCTCATATTTTGATGTAAAATTTGACGTTTTTACACCACATTTACACCACATTAACACCAACTTTATACCATTCCTACAACACATTCCACGTTGGTGTAATGATGGTGTAAATCGGATCGCCAGGGACAATCTGCAAACCTCTCGTTTCGTCAAAAAAGCTTTTTCGTACTCGTTAAGAAATATACTATTAAATTAATAATTAGTCAGAAGATATTCCATATATTCAAGTATAGGGGTCCTCCATACAATGAACATATTATATTCTTTTGTTATTTTCTAATGTTGAAGGTTGAGATGGAAGTTGATAACAGGGATAGCACCGTTTTTGATTGTCCACAAACAAATGAATTTAATGCATATATAGAAGAACATCCCACCATTCAACGAAATGATATTGAAGTGAGACATGAAGAAGTAAGAGTGTTATTAATTTTTAATATTCATTAAGACAAGTTAAATTTTTATGAAAAATACGTACTGAAAAAATAATATAATCATTTATATTAAGGGGATGTTAAAGTATAAGCAAAGTAATGCTGTATCAGCTATTGAGATTTTTTTATACATAAGAATATTATTTATAATTATTCTATTACATGCAGACCATAGTATTATTCTATAATAATGGGCGAATACATTGAGATAAATAATCAATACTTTTCAACTGCTTCAACTGCTATACTGAGAAAAGCCTTTAAAATTATCGTTATTCGTATTAATTTCAACATACGCTGTATAACAATAAATTAGGCCCATTGTATAACTGTAGTGGCGCTAACTATTGGTGGAAAAAGTCGTGTAAAAAGTAGAAGCAGTCATCTGATCGGTTAAGAAGCGCGCGTTTACAAATTTATTCAGTTTTTTATTCTTTAAAAAAACGTCGAAAATTCTCCAATTAAACGTAAAATTAAAAAATGCATCACTTTGCAACTAAAATACCTTCAAAGCGATGAATTTGTTTTTTTTTGCTTGGTATATTTTTTATGTTACACGCGCTCGCGAAACGCAGTTTCGCTCCCTCTAGAGTGGTAACTGCTTTTTCTCTCGCACTTATGACATAAAATATCGTATGCACCATGAAAAAGAAGCTAATGATCATTGATGAGTACGATTTTCAGCTCGATGCGAAGCCGAGAGCTGAAAATCGTATTCATCAATAATCAATAGCTTCGCTCCCTTGATGCATAATATACTATTATTCAATTATTACATAAACAAATATCAACGCAATAATCAAATTAATTTCTAAATAAAAATTGTTTAATTAAATTTCATTTTTTGTTAATTCTGCATTACAATATTTTTCTGTTGCAATAACATAGCATGAAAGCGTAATAACTTCTTTTTAATATAACCTTTTATTATATTATTATAATTAGACTTAAACATCAATTAATTATACTTTCCCCTGCTTAAACTAGATTGCCGAAAATATTGTAAATTTATTTCTTCGAAACCAGAATGAATTATATCATGCATGATTTACAAACGAACTTTTAAAAATAAATTTACTTCAATTTGCATACATTTGTGCTTTCAACTTAACATGTTTATTCATGTTGACAAGTAAGAACTTGTTAAAAGATATGGTATTTATCCTTATAATAAAAATGTTATATTTTACTTAAAATAATTCTTTTCATAATAAGATTGAGTTCTAATAATTTTTAATACATGATTGAATTTCAATTCAATTTTGTAATTCTACTTACCCTTCACATTGTTCGCAACGAATTAATTTTATATTATAATTATTTTAACAAATTCTTTTCAATTTTGTATAATAAAATTCAACTTATTTATGGATTTTAATTTGAATTAACATTTATTATTATCATTTACTTTCAAATTGATTCACTTTTAAACGAATTTTATTACAGAAATTTAATCTAAAATTTTTACCGATTCAAATTCCACCGCCTACTTATACTTGAGACCGCCTACTTATACACTTTCTGTGGCTAGATTGCCCGTCATTAGTTTCCGACATATATGCAATGGGCCTATTGATATTATTAACATTTTCGACATATCGACACATTTTTAAATTATACAAATCATTATTTATAATGTTAAATGTAAATTATACTAATCATAATATTTATTTACAATATTTTGTTTAATACATTTAAATAAATTTTTGATATGACAGTTGAAACAACTAACGGCACCGATTCTGGAAGGCTCACGCTGGCTTACGTCCCTGACGTTCCGAGTTACACAAAATGCGGTGCAATTTTGGTGTAAATAAAAATCTCGGTGCTTTCAAAGTGCAAAACTGACACAAACTGCACCGTTTTCGTATCAATAAATTTTGCGCCAGAATAATACCAATTTTAAGACAAATGAAACACCACAATAGCACCACAATATTTTACACCATAATTACACCATAATTACACCAGTTAAAAGATTGTCCTGGCACTTCAAAACAACACCACGTTTGAAGGTGTAAAATTGACATACAGTACACCATTTCTATTCCCAAGAATTGGTTACCCCAATAATTACACCTCGTTTGCATCAAGAAGTGGTGTAACTTTATTTTTTTTTTTTTTGCTAAATGGGTGTAGAAATAATGAAATTTTGGCTTCTTTTGATGAAAAATCAATGTAATTATTAGTGCAATGAATATCTGAGAGTAGAAATGGTGTAATTTTGGATTATTTAAGTGAAAATCGGTGTAATTATTGATGTCCGTGGCGTTCCAAAATTACACCACGTTTTTGACAAAAAAAAAATTGACAAAAGTACACCATTTCTGTTCCGAAATATTGGTTACAATGGTGTAATTTTATTGTTTTCTTGGTGCTAAATCGGTATAGAAGTGGTGAATGTTTGGCATCTTTTGGTGAAAAATCGGTGTATTTAGTGGTGTAACTAATATCTTGGAGTAACAATGGTGTAATTTTATTGTTTTTTTGGTGCTAATTAGGTGCAGAAATGGTGAAATTTTGGCGTTTTTTCGTGAAAAACCGGTGTAATTATTGGTGTAACCAATATCTTGCAGTAAAAATGGTGTAATTTTGGAATTTTCTTGGTGCAAAATTGATGTAATTATTGGTGTAAAAATATCGAAGGGTAGAAATGGTAACTTTTGTCGTTTTCTTGGTTCAAATGCGGTGTAATTATTGGTGTAACCAATACTTCGGAATAGAAATGGTGTGTTTTGTGTCAGTTTTACACCATTAATCGTGGTATAATTTTGGTGTACTTTGGAACGCCAGGGGTGAGAAAATGTGACAACGTTGCATATTGCATAGCAAGTAATTGAGTTTCCAGTCTAAAAACATTGTATTCTTTTTAATGAACGTGTTGAACATAATTGTTTTCACGGCCTTTTTTCATAGTTTTACGTTGTAAGAATATAAATTATGAAGTATCTCGATGCAATATGCTAGGTTGCCACATTTTCTCACGCAAGACAGCGTGAGTCTTCCAGGAACGCTGCTCAGATTTCTGTATATACTCGTTTCACTTTATGTGCACTCATTTTATTTCTCAAATTATATTCACTTTATTTGTCATTTTTCCTATGTCATGCGGTACATGAAACTGAAATTAAGTGAGACTTCCGGTTCCAAGTGTGGAAATAAAGTGAGACACGAGTGTAATTATAATACATTTTAATATAAATGTAAGATGGATAAGTTACCGTGACCTTGGAGAACTGATTGAACAATTTAGTTCTTTGAGATCAAATTTATTATACTGAACTTATTTTACACGAAGCTGACGTTTCGCTCTCCACATGAGAGCCTCTTCAGAGCTGATAGTGTAAAGATAATCCCGTTCAATATATACAGTAATAAATTATTAAAATCACATATAACAAATGTGGATAATAAAGTCCATGAGTATAAATGTACATTCTAAAAGACATGTGCATAGTCAAAGTTATATTGCGGAATTCAATTGAATTCACATATAACAAATGTGGATAATAAAGTCCATGAGTATAAATGCACATGTCTTTTAGAATGTACATTTATACTCATGGAC
>JABFPV010000159.1:0-10477 GCA_022817185.1 Oxyscelio sp. ZL-2020 | reverse complement strand
AAATCTAAAAGAATGGTTTCAAATTAATATAATTGATAAACTTTTATCTAAAGTTGAAGATTTTCAAGAAAAAGATTCAGGATGGAGTTTATTAGAAATTATAAATATTATTTTTGCTATAAATACATATACTCCTTTAAAAGGTGGTATATCTACGTATGTTAAGCTACCTTTAAATATTCGGCTGAAGAAAGCTGTACTTAATATACAAAATAATGATGAATATTGCTTCTTATATGCAGTTGTAGCAGCTTTATATCCAGCAAATAAAAATGTAAACAGAATAAATTCGTATCCTTGTTTTGACAATGTTTTAAAGTACGATAATATTGTATTTCCTATGAAATTACATGATGTATGTAAATTTGAAAAAATGAATAACCTCTCTATTAATGTTTATGGTTTCAGTAATAATTCTAAAGACAATGATATTGTACCGTTTTATTTAAGCAAAAATACATCTAATTTACCAACTATTCACCTTCTTATGATAAAAGCTAGTTGTAGTCATGAAGCTGAATGTGATGATGATGATGATGATGATGATGATAATGATTATTACGATTTCAATATTTCATCTGTGTATCACTTTTGCCTTATAAAAAGTTTATCGCGATTATTAAAATCAAATATTACTCGTAGTCAACATCGTTTATTCTTTTGTGATAGATGTTTAAATCATTTTAAACATGAAGAATCTTTTATAAAACATACTAACGATTGTAGAGCAATATTAAATCAGTGTAAAATGATATTTCCTAAAGAAGGAGAAAACATATTAGAATTTAAAAATTATAAAAATAAAGAAAGTGTAGCTTACGTTGTATATGCGGATATTGAATGTTTGTTGGAAGATATAAGTGAGGAAAACATATATCAAAAGCATATACCATATAGCATTGCATATTACATGAAATGCAGTTTCGATGATTCATTGTCACATTTTGCAATTAACAATGGGAAAGACTGTATTAAGTGGTTTATGAATGAGATGTACGAATTAGCTATTAAAGCCTATGAAAAGTTTAAATTACCCGAACTTCTAAAATTAACCATAGAAGAAGAACATCATTTTAGGAATGCTAAAGAATGTCATATTTGTAAAAAACCATTCTTAAGTGAAGATATAAAGCATCGCGATCATTCGCATTTAACTGGCGCTTATCGTGGAGCGAGTCATGCTGCGTGTAACTTAAACTATAAAGATTCTCATGTTATTCCAATTGTTTTTCATAATTTATCAGGTTATGATTCACATTTTTTAATTAAAGATTTAGTTAAAACTTTTCCAGGTTCAATTAGCTTACTACCGCTTAACAAGGAAAAGTATATTTCTTTTGAGAAAAAAGTTGATAAAACAAATATTAAATTAAGATTTATTGATTCTTTTAGATTTATGCCTAGTAGTATAGAAAAGTTAGCTGAATTTCTTGATAATTCTGATAAAATTATTACGCGAAATCATTACTCAAATGATAATAAATTTAATTTGATGACAAAAAAGGGTATTTTTCCTTATGATTACGTAAATTGTTGGGATAAATTACAAGAAAAACAACTCCCACCTAAAGAAGCATTTTATTCAAAACTAAATAATAAAAACATTAGCAACCATGAGTATTTACACGCAGAAAATATTTGGAAAACATTTCATGTAGAATCTTTAAATGATTATTCAGACTTATATTTAACAACTGATGTTCTATTATTAGCAGATATATTTGAAAATTTTAGAAAAAATTGTTTACAAACATATGGTTTAGATCCGTTGCATTATTATACAGCGCCAGGATTAGCATTTGATGCTATGTTAAAAATTACAAATGTGAAGTTAGAACTTTTGACGGATCCTGAAATGATGTTATTTATTGAGAAAGGAATGCGTGGTGGAGTGAGTCAATGTAGTAACAGATTTGCTGAAGCTAATAACAAATATATGGGGTTAAATTATGATTCTAACAAACCAGAATCTTATCTTATGTATTATGATGTTAATAATTTATATGGTGCTGCAATGAGCGAATTTTTACCTTATGCAAATTTTCATTGGTTACATGATGTTAGTGATTTTAATATTAATACATCAAATGATGCACCAGAAGGTTATATTCTTGAAGTTGATTTAGAGTATAACAATAGTTTACACAATTTGCATAAAGATTTACCATTAGCACCAGAACGTCAAATTCCTCCTGGAAGTAAAAATGTAAAATTATTAACAACTCTTTTACCAAAAACAAATTATATTGTTCATTATCGAAATTTGAAACAATATCTACAATTAGGATTAAAGTTGTTAAAAGTACATAGAGTATTAAAATTTAAACAAGCACCATGGCTTAAAAAATATATTGATTTAAATACAGATTTACGAAAGATATCAAAAAATGAATTCGAAAAAAACTTTTATAAGCTAATGAACAACTCAGTTTTTGGTAAAACTATGGAAAATGTGCGAAAATATAGAGATGTTAAACTTGTAACAAAATATGAAGGACGCTATGGCGCTAGAGCATTAATTTCAAAGCCAAATTTTCATAGTAGTTTAATAATAGATAATGATTTTGTATTAATTGAAATGAAAAGAACTAAATGCACGTTTAATAAGCCTATTTATGCAGGATTTTCAATTTTAGACATATCCAAAACAATTATGTATGATTTTCATTATAATTATATTTTAAAAACATTTAACAATGTGAAACTTCTTTATACTGATACAGATTCACTTATTTATCAATTTTTTGTACCTGACATATATAGCTATATTAAACGTGATATTCATATATTTGATACATCCAATTATGATAAAAATAATGTATATAATATACCTTTAGTTAATAACAAAGTTTTAGGGTTATTAAAAGATGAAAATGAGGGAAAGGTCATGACCCACTTCATTGGATTGCGTGCAAAAATGTATTGTTACAAGGTTTTGGGTGAGGTTAATAATAAAAATGATTCTCATGACGATGATATTAAGAAGCGTGCTAAAGGAGTAACAGCTTCAGCATTACGACGAATTACATATGAAGATTATGTAAATTGTTTATTTAATGAAAATATAATTCTAAAAACACAAAATTTAATTAAAAGTAAAAAACATCAAGTATATACAATACGTCAGCGAGATAAAGTAGCTTTAAGTTCAAGAGATGATAAACGAAATCTACAACTAGGTAAAACAGATACTTTACCATGGGGATTTGAAAATGTACAGGAAAATATGATTGTAAATGATTGTAATTAATAAATAAATAAATAAAATTTATATTGTATTACAAAAAATGTGTTAATATTTTATGTTATCCCCAACTACTTAGTCCTTATATAACTCATATTTTAATTTATTTAATACCTTTATACATCAAAACTTAAATAATTATAAATTGTCTGCAAATTGGGAAAAGGGAAAAATAAAACAAACTAACTGAATAAAAATCAACATTTATTCTGCATCATAATCATGTGTACATATCCATGATTTAAGCATGTATACATTTTTAAGTGCACAATTAAATTTCGGATATATATGATATAAACATTTTTCAGTTTGTGCGCTAGATAATTGTTTAATTGATGGACATTCAACATCAGTTAAATCAATTATTGTAACAGAATTATTTAAACATTTATTTAAGAAACATTTCTTTTCTTTTCCTTTGACGTACACAATTGATACATTATACAACGCTGACTTAATTATATCATCCTTAATATTGTACGGTATATAACCATCATTCCAGTATAATCCATGAAAATTTCTAGTCAACCAGAGGTTTGTAGCTTTGTATTTCGCAGATAATAAATTCCAATCGTAAGGAGGTTCGAAAATATGTGTAACCGCATGTGAATCTTGTACAGAAAGTATAGATATTTCTTTCAATATAAATTTATCTTCAGAGTCCTGAAATCCTTGCACATCAACAATATACTCCATTATAATTTTCTTACAATATTGCTTAGAGGAGAGTATTCAACAACTCGATCGTGTAAAATTAAACAATATGCAGCCGTTTCTGCAGGAAAATTTTCACCTGCTTCGAACTCGAGTCGAATATCCACTGATCCTGATTTTATGGATTCATTTTGTTTTGAACAATCAATAACAAAGAGAGGGGTTTTATTTAAAAATTGGGTTTTAGTTAGCAGCGGTTCAGATTCTTTATTATAATATGCATTTTGAAAGTTACTGTACATTTCATATAAAATTGCAAATTGATTTCGCTGAAAATCAAGATTGAGGTTTCCATATGGATAACATTGCGAATTTAAAAACACTTTGACATCTTGAATTTTACAATTATCAAATTGACTAGCATTATGGGTATTAGTTCTTCTATTTGTTTGCACACCAAATATGATAAACCGAGGTTTTTCTAATTGTGTAGAAGTTTTTATGACCCATACATGCTTCATGGCATTTGGAAGTAGAGGATATTCATACAAATCCCATGTGCGAAAACTCATTGAGATTGGTGTATCTTTAGCTACAAAACTGAGCAACTTAATTTTTTTTCTATCAGAAAGTTGTACATAAGGCATGAGCCATTCAATTTTTGATATATTTACTTTGTATTGTTCTGCAGCACCAGTTTGCACAATAGCATTTGTGTCATTATTTGCACGGATTAGTACAAGTTCATGTTTTGCGTTAACAACAATTTTATTATAATCTTCTGCAAAACCTAACAACAAACTTAAGGGAATAGATACGTCAAAATATCCATCATTATTAGTTAATTTATCAGTTTCGTTAACACCTATCCAGTTTGCATTTTCCATTAAATGAGTTTGCGCAGAACTAAATGATATTAAATTTTTTATAAGGCTTGTAATACCAACATTTTTATTACGATCTATCTCTACACCATTTATTTCATATCGTATTTCTCTAAACATGTGACAAATTGCATTATTAACAAGATTTGTTCTTTCGGTTGCAGTATTTTGATTTTCATCACCTTTTACTAGCCTACCATAAACATGTAATGAACTTTTATTCGGTAAAACGCTTATGTCTTGTTGCTGGATTGCAATTCTAATTTCATCACCGTTATTAAAACTTGTTGAATTATACGGTCTGTGAGCGTGTATCTCATACTGAGAAATTGATTCGTCAAAAAAAATTGGTGTTTGTATGTCTAGAATATCCGACATATTTAATTCTTTAATTTAAGACGTAGTCCTAAAGCTTGTAATAATTGTTTATTCTGATGTGTTAACGCGATTGAAGGTTTGCGTTGACTAATGAGTTTTTGAAATGTCAACTGCGTTTTATAACTTTTACCAATTTTACTATTGTATACAATACCCATCTTATAGTGATTTTACGTGTAATCTAATTGTAATTGTCTCTCCTCGAAAATTAATTAAATGTCCGTTTTGATCAACTAGGCGGAGCTGTAAATGATCAATTGCACGCACAGCAATTGGTAGATAAATGACGTTTGATGGGGTTTCATTGATTTTATATCCAGGCGCTACATTAGGAAAAAATTCATGTATAGTATGAACTTTATCACTATTAATATATGCACCACTTGTAATATTACATTCTACTCTTATAGCATTAAGTTTTAGAATAGCTATAGGTAAATCTGATGTATGTGGAATATTTGCTTTAAGAACACGCGATGTAAAACCTAAAAGTTTTCCAATTGAATCTGTTGGTTGAAAATTCACATCTTTGTTACATAGAATATGACATTGCAAAGTATTATTATTAGGTTTAATGCTAATTTTAACATCTCCGTTGTTTAAATATGATTCAATATCTTCAATTTCATAACTTCCAGTCGGTATCGTTATAACTTTATTACCAACATAAAATTTATTATTTCCAATATCAATATTTGGTATAGAATGAAATGTTAATAATTTTACAAGACCGAGAGCATAATTTTTATTTGGAGATAATTCAATAGGAGGATAATAATAAGCATCTAGAATCGAATTTGTATTATTCAAAGTAAGTGTAAAGGACTCCATTGTTCAAATACGACTGTGATTTATAACGCTGCTTAGGCATTATATAGAAATTTAAGACACAAGTGACCACATTCAAAAGTATTATAATCTTGATACTTGTCAAAATTGTAAGTAATAATGCTACCACGCCCGAGATATTTTATGAGTTCTATCGGAGGTTTTAAATTACCAAAACTATCAAAATAAGCAATTTCATTGTCGATTTTTTTATATGCAACCCAATGCGTCCCAGGTCCATTCTTATCATCAAGATTAATAATAGCTGATTCACGTTTCCAAGGACCATTTTTAGGTAAAGCGTTTCGCATGTAGACTCCACGAAAATATGGAATTTTTAATTTTTTAGCATATTTTAATAGATCGATATTACTCAGAGCTCTTTGCGGTAGCTTCACATTCAGTTTTTTGATAAATGTATACGTATCCCTTTACCCTTAGGATAAGGTTTCATGTATATGCCTTTTCCTATAGCGATTGCTTCTAACGTTTTATTATGACGAATGTTTTCTTCCAATTGTCTTTTTGCAGTCTTTGCATTGTTTACCGCTTTGGCAATTGCTGCTGCACCTCCACTTAATGATCCAATAGCGCTTAATCCTGCAAATAATGGAATAAGGAAAGGTAGAAATCCTCCTATCTTTGTCGGCACTGGTAAAACACGTGGTATACGAATATTACGCTTTCCTCCAACTTTTTTTAATGCGTTGTGAGCACCTTCAAGAGCCGATTTGATAGGATTGTTCACATGATTTATAGCTAATTTGGCGGCATCGATTATTTTCCGTAAAGCATGTGTCTTCTTCTTCCCTTTTTTTCTTCTCCCTCCTTTTTTAATTCTATCATCTTTCTTTTTTCTCAATCCCATGCCTAATTTTCTTTTAAGTTTCATCATATTTGTAATCGTATAAGCGGTTACTTTTTCACCAACTCTTGCGTCTTTAGCGAATACTCGACTCCACGCTTTATCAGCTAAAATCTTATCAGCAGCGTGTCTAGCAGACAGATTTTCCTGATTTTTCCAATATGCTATGTCATGCTCTTTACAAGCGACGTCAAGCGGGTTAATACCTGTATCACCACGAGCTAACCGTTTGTGTAACTTTGTACCTGGGCCGCAATATTGATATCCAGGTATATGTAGTTCTACAGGAAGATTATTTATGACATTGTTAAGCACACCACGCCCAGTTTTATATGTTATCATTACAACATTCGAAGCGTGAATGAAAATAATTCAATATAATGTTGATATATATTAAATTTCATTAGTTTCAATCAAGATGCAGTTTAAGAAGCATCATATATCTCTACCTGTAATTAATTTTGACACAATTTTACCTAATTCATCTGTTAATCAGAAAAAGCATGGAGATCTATTACCTAATAGTATACGAGCCATATTTTGCGGACCTTCGAACTGTGGCAAAACAAATGCTCTATTTACGTTAATAATGCATCCTCAAGGTCTTCGATTTGAGAACATTTATTTGTATTCAAAATCTTTATACCAGCCAAAATACAAGCTATTGCAAGATTTATTGACATCAATTATAGGTGTAAAGTACTTCCCTTTTACCGAGCATGAGCAAGTCATTGAGCCTAGTGCTACACGTCAAAATTCTACAATAATCTTCGATGATATAGCTTGTGAGAGACAAGATCATGTTAAATCTTTCTTTTGCATGGGTAGACATAGAGATGTGGATAGTTTTTATCTTTGTCAAACGTACACACGTATTCCAAAACATTTGATTCGAGATAATGCCAATTTTTTAGTACTATTTAAACAAGATGAAATGAATCTTAAACACGTTTATAATGATCATGTAAATACAGATATGACTTATGAAAAATTTAAACAATTATGCTCGTTGTGTTGGAATGAAGATAAATTTGGATTTGTTGTAATTGATAAAGATAGTGATCTTAATAATGGTAGATATAGGAAAGGATTCGATTGTTTTATAAATATAAATGAAAAATAAAAATTATATCAGTGTTATACAAATTACGCATCAGGCACCATGAATAATTTACAAAAAGAGAAAAAACGTTTAGATCAAATTACAAAACTTAGTGATGCTATTCGACAGAAATATAAAATAATTAAGTCAAAAAAATTAACATCTGAAGAGGTTGCGAGTGATATATTCAAACCTGTTGTAAAACCGTTACAAAAATTGATTGATATATCTCAAAATGATGGGATAAAGGTTAAAAATGAAACTATATACAATAATAATAATAATAATAATAATAATAATAATAATGATGATAATTATAATGATTATATTGAAGATGAGGATGATCAAAACGCAACTTTTAAAAGTGCTATTAGTCGGTTTGATAATAAAAACAAATCATTTCAAAGTTTAATTGAGAGCAGTGATGATGAAAATCTTAGTTATAAAGAAAATGTTGATAACAATGATGATTATTTTACGCAAAAATCGATTCATAAAGATTCTATCAATTATGGTAAAATGGATATCGATGAGAAAATTGAAGAAGATAAAACATTAGCAGATTATTCAAATAAGAAATCAGAAGAAAGGGAAATATTAACCGATTATTCAAAACAATACCTTAGCATGCTTACTAGAAATCATAAAAGAATTGATAATACTACCGGTGTACGTAAACTTAAATCGAAAGGTTTAACCATAGGTGATACATCTATAAAATTTAATTATAATTATATTTCTGTAGACAATGAGCGATATCTTGCAACCAAAGGATTACTTGAACTGTTGTTTATGAAAGAACCAGATATGAATTATGTAGATCAAAGTGATCGAGAGAATTATAAAAAAATTATTTTAAGCAGTAACGCTCATAAAAAATTTTATCGTGAAGAAGGGGATTTACGTCTTGACAATAGTAAATTTTTAAATGTTATTGCAAATATAATTGGATATGAAAAGGATGGAAAAGGGTTACCAAAACATATGTTATACAATGATAATAAGACAGACTACGTATATTGGGATGATCCCAACGAACTTGTAGATCGTTTGCGTTTACTTGTAGCATCACAAGCAGCGGGTAACAATAACCTTTCAAATGAAATAATTTCAATCATTGACGAACTGCGAGAAGCTGGTATAATATATTAAATTATTAAAGCTTAAAGTATCAGTTGCAAAATGGCTGTCGATAAGTTTGGACGTGTGAACTCTCAAAGCGAGTCACCTAGTGCTGAATTAACTGATACTGCTGAATCTGTTAATAAAACAAATACTTCTGTTACATTGGATATGATTAAAAATTTAATTGCAGAAGAAAACATTAGATTTCAAAAATTATATATGGATTCAAATACAGTAACAAAAATGATAAATCAGGAAATTACTAATATGAAGAAGGACTTTATTAGTTTGCAGAGAAATATATTTAACGGAGATGTCACTGCATTAGTAAGAAATCGAGGAAGAGATTTAGAAAAATCTATAAATCAAACTATAAACACAGAAAAAGTTTCATTAATGAAGGAAATTGCTAATACAAATTTACAAATAAAATTAGCAATAGATGATATTAAATATATTAAATCTCAATTTACATTAATAAAGAATGAAGTTGAAGATATTCAAACACAATTAAAGCCTCTTAAAGAAAGTGTGCACGCTCTCTTTAGATTATAAAAGATATTACATTATATAAAGTCAATTAGTTATGCTAACGATATGGAAGATATCGTGCAAGAATTGCATAAACCTGCTCGTCGTAATTATTTAAGACGTAAGGTTGAAATAAGATCCATAGATGAAACATGGCAAGCAGATATTGTCGATATGTCTGCCTATTCTACCGATAATAGAGGATACCATTATTTATTAACAATCATCGATATATTTTCAAAATATGCCTGGGCTGTTCCATTGAAGAAGAAATCTGCAATTGAAGTTTCCAATGCGATGAATTCCGTTTTGTTACAAAACCGCAGACCAAAAAATTTACACGTGGATATGGGAAAGGAATTTTATAATTCAAGTTTTGAAAGTTTAATGAAGAAATATAAAATTAATATGTATTCAACGTTTAGCAATTTAAAAGCGTCTATATGCGAACGTTTTAATCGTACGTTAAAAGAAAAAATGTGGAAGAAATTTAGTTTGCGTGGAAATTATAAGTGGATTGACATTTTATCAGACTTAATTTCAGAGTATAATAACACGATACATCGTACTATTAAGATGAAACCGATTGATGTTACTCTGGCGAATTCTAAACAGTTGTATCAACGAATTTATAAGGTTATAAAATCAAACTTCTTACCAATTAAAAATAATAAATTTAAAGTCGGTGAAAAAGTACGTATAAGTAAATACAAACATATATTTGAAAAGGGTTATACACCGAATTGGACGACTGAAATATTTACGATAACATCTGTAAACAATACTAAACCTATAACTTACAAATTAAAAGATTACCAAAATAATCCTATAAAAGGAAGTTTCTACGAACAAGAATTGTTAAAAAC
>JABFPV010000158.1:0-10504 GCA_022817185.1 Oxyscelio sp. ZL-2020 | reverse complement strand
GGTCAACAATCCGGAGAAGGCACAAGTCTGTAATCTTACTAGAAGATACAAAACCAGCCAGCTGAACCCCTCCCCAAGAAGGTAGTACCATAAGGAAATGAAAACAAATATATGGGCGTGATACTGGATAAAAAGTTGCTATAGCAAAAGTAGCTTGATATGAGATGTTAGAAGGCTATTATCACTTTATGGCAATGCAAGAGTGCGCTGGGTCAAAAATGGGGCTTGGGACCGAAGCAAATCCTTTGGATCTACAATGCTATTATCGTCCCAATAATCTGCTATGCTGCTGTGATCTGGCGACCTAGAGGTGAATTAAAAACAGTGCAGCTTACGCTAAATAGAGTACAGGCGCTCTTCCTGAAAGAAATCTGCACCTCCAGGAAAAGCATTCCAATTGCCGCAATCCGAGCGATACAATGCATATTTAAACAAGTATTTGAAAACTGCTTGTTGAAAGTTGCTCAACCGTTTGCTGAAATAGTCGGTTGTATAGTGTAAATATGAGTTAGAGAATGCACCGATTCAACCATGGCTTCTACTTTTGTTGTTCGTTTATAAATTGACGTCCGTGCTGCATGCATTTCGAAATTCAATCCCGATTGATCAGAAGTGTACACTGGATCTTTTTCCACCATTTCTGTTTTCTTCTTGTATTCAAAATCAACTTTTTCTTTTTTTATAACAGTTTCTCTTATCACGTCTTCATAATCTTCATCAATTATATTATTGTTTAAATCAGGAACAATAACTGGCTTTTCATTGCCGTTTTCATTTTCATAAAATAATATCGAATATGAATAAATGTATAATTGATCATCTATAACGTCTTTAATTAAATTTTCTAATGTTGATGCAAATTTTCTTTCTTGTATTGTTATCTTTGACTGAATGTTGTACTTACGCAAAACAAATTTACCTTTCAGTATAGTTAAAATGTTATCAGACTTCAACCTCGGTCTCAGACTTCAACCCCGCAGACTTCACGAAGCCGTACGTTGATGGCTTGGAAAGCTTAGTTTCCTCCACAACCCTATAATTGTGACAGTAGAATACCTTATTTAAATAAAGTTCGGCTTGCTGTGCAATTGTTATGCTACAAAAGTATCGTTTTGTTATTAAGGGAGAGAATGTTGTCATTGAGAAATACTTCGTTACTTGCGCATTGATGATGACGTACCATGCACAACAAGGGATCCTTACTCCTCGTGCAAGGAGAGATAAAGGATTGGTGTCCAATTCTTTAAACTCGTTTCCGGTCCATTTCATAGAAACAAAAGTATGAATGACCAGTGGAGCAGCAAGCATATTTTTTGCAACGATTTTATTTTCCCCGAATAATTCCGAGGACCAGATCTTATGGATAAGTCGCATATACTTGCCACGGAGAAACCTCCTCACAGTATTAGCATCCTGAACATGTCGTTGTTGAACGCCCAGGTACTGATAGGTCTCTCCGGCGTCAAGATGTTTAATCACGCTTCCGTCAACGAGCTCAAAGCCGGCACCAGCCTCAGCTGCGCGTCCTCTCCTTATTGTCAATAGTAACTGCCCCGTACTCAGTGGTAGTAGTGATAGCAGCGATGAAGAGGATTTAGATGAACTGACTAATGCAACGCAAAATAGCGTCAATATTTCAAGTGATTATCTCCCTTATTTGAAGTCAACGGAAATAACTTTGTTTTTTTTATGTTTGTAAGATGTTATTAAACAATATTTTATAATTACACTATTAGACTCGATATAGTGTATATTTCTAACCTTTTCAGGTCTCAATATAACGGAAGATGGAAAGCATATACGTATTCCGTGTTACGTTATATTGAAACCTGAAAAAGATGGAAATATACACTATATCGAGTCCTTAGTGTACTATTTTATAACCTACCTGTGAATAAAATATCTAGCCTGGACCATACATAGTCCATTCCAATTGAGCCTGTATGAAATTTGCAAAACCCATACATGGACCATGCATAATTCATGCATACATTTCGTAAAACGTATTTAATTCATGCATGGTACACGTATGGACCATGTATGAAATATTCTCAAAATCCATGCATGGACCATGCATATCAGTTGGAAAAAATACTTCGGTTGCAGGAATTGAATCTGTATTCTCATGAGTTGAAGTTGAACACACTTATTGAATGAAACAGTTATGTTATGGCACACTTCGACTCGTGTGCCATAACACTCTATTAGAATCGTCATCTTTTTCCACTAGTTCAACAGTATAATATTTTTTGTTTCCGATAGAAGTGACTCTATTATTTTGAGCGCCGCAGTATTAATAGTAAATTAGTAATTATCATTAACGTACTGTGCACATTTGTTAATTTGCTTCGTTGTGCTCTTTTCTACAGAAAATTTAACAATACTGGATGAAAATAACGACGAGAATGAAATCAATTATGATCAAAGTGGAAACATCATTGAAGAGATTAGTGATGATGTAAACGTTAGCGGTAATATATTTATTAAAATATTACATTGCTTAATGTAAAGCGTAACAGCATTTATATAAAACACAGAAACGTACAGTTGACTTTTAAACTATCTACATTCCCGGGAACGGAACTCTCTAATTATATACATGATATTTTTGTTTTCTGATTGTTTTATTTTACTTCTAATTAACTAAATGATTATTCGACGCAGGTATTTTAGATAAATATATATTTTCGAAGTCGATATAATAATAATTATACCGGAAAATTTTACGTTTTGCGACATTTGTAGATAAATCGTAATAAGGTAAAGTACCCAGTGGTTGACAGTATAAGAGATAAGGTTACCTTTAATTAAGAAATTTAACGCTAATATTGAGATTATGTGAACATAAATGGTATGAATAAATAAAGGAACCTTTTCTTAATCATAAAACACTTAATAATAATTCACTGCTTTTAATTATTTGTTATAAAAAAATTAAATTAATAACTATGTAAAGGGAGTAGTTATCGACACCTCATTCCTTTTATATGGCAACGGCCATTTTCGATCTGAATTTCGTTCTAGCCGATTCGTTGATAACAAGCAAGATTTTAAACATTATACAAGTTAAATTTTACATACAGCTTTGAAATATCACGAACATAAATGTTTCACGAAAATATTAAATCATTTATTCATAAATACTAATTTCGAGTTTATCTGTATTTCTCAATAAAAATTTGAACTCTCGATCACTAGTCACCTGTCAAGAACTGGGTACTTTATCTTATATTAAAAAATATTTTATTTTTCTTATAATTAATGAAAATATGATATAAAAAAACATTATCTTTAATATTAACATGATGATAAAATATCAACCCTGGTAGAAAAAAATCTCTTAAAACGTCTGAAAAAGTCTGAAATTTAATCTGAAAATGTCTGAAATATTCTCTGAAAAGTTCTGAAAATCTGTTAAAATTGTGAATTTTCAGAGATTTACAGACTTCGATTGAATCTATTATGTATAGATTTTCGTAGCAGATTTTCAGAATTTTTTTAGAGACATTTTCAGACATTTTCAGACTTTTTCAACATTTTTCAGTTTTTCAGATTTTTTCAGTTCGATTAAAAATCTGAAATAAGAAAAAAATTCCTCATATTGAGATTTGTAACTCTGACCTTCAACGTCAAACATCAATACCTCATCCAATAGGCCACGAAGTCTTATGTTAAACTACTTATATTTTGTCCTAGATATCCTGGTGGAAAAAATTCTCTGAAAACGTCTGAAATACTCAGAAAAATACTGAAAAAGTCTGAAATTCTCTGAAAATTTCCCTGAAAAACTCTGAAAATCTGCTACAAAAATCTATGCCCATAATAGGTTTAATCGAAGTCTGAAAATCTCTGAAAATTCCCAATTTTAACAGATTTTCAGAGTTTTTCAGGGAAATTTTCAGAGTATCTCAAAAATTTTTTCAGAGTTTTTCAGAGAAATTTTCAGACATTTTCAGATCAAATTTCAGAGTTTTTCAGACGTTTTCAGAGAATTTTTTCCACCAAGAAAATTTCATTTAATATGACATGAATTTAATATGTACTGTTTTTATACAGATACAAATAAATCTCCTGTACTAAAATCGAGAACAATTAGCGACACAATCAACAATGCAAGAAGTACAAGAACAGGATTTACAAGTACATCAGGTATTAGAAAATTTTGTAAAATTACTTATTAAATTTGTTAAACTTTTACTGAAGAACAATGTAAGACTTTATATTTCATATTTCATGACATGGCATAATCATTATTAATTCTCACATAATCTAATAATTCTCATGTTAATAATATGAATGTGTTATTAATATGAAGTGAGTTTTTTACACATTATTATGAGTAATTTTTAATTAAATAAATTTCGTCTGGAAGAAAGTAAAATCTTATTATACCTCCCATTTATTATTTTAAGGTAGTTCTGTCATTAAGTCAAAATACTCAAAAACTTATGAAATTTCATTTTGATATTGTTTGAATCACGATTAATAATTGTGCGAAATATTATTAGCATTTACCACCTATGAACGAAGATATTTGATTGCAAATTTCAATAAAATGATATATATATAGATATACAAGTAATGCATTATTCCCAAAGTTTGGATTCAAATATCTTTTCGTCACACGTGCTCGTAAAGCTCGACATTTTACTTGCACTTGTAACGAAAAATATCGTATTCACTTCGGGGAACAAGGCAACAAGGGAGTAAAGCGAGGCTTTACTCCCTTGTTGCAAAATATACTTTTTGTCACACGTGCATTGAAAAGACGCCATTTCAATGCTCGTTTTCGTTACAAAAACAGCTTATTGTAGGTTATCTCATTGTCGCACTGTTTCTCAGCGGCAAAAATTATTATAGCACTAAAACTCAGCGGCAATGAAACTAGCGGTATGAAACTGTGCGACAATGAGATAACCTAAAAAAGCTGTTTCTTGTTACGAAAACTGGCACTGGAATAGCGTCTTTTCAATGTGCAATTTTAACAAAAAAACCTGTACGTAACATGTTCAAAACAACTCTATTGCAACTAGTGCAAAGTTGGCAACGAGGCTAAGGCGAGGGTGAGCGAAGCGAACCCGAGCTGCAGCCGAGTTGACAACTTCACACATGTTGCAATAGAGCTTGTTCTGAACTTGTTACGTAATGTACTAATTAGTTTGAGATGGTAGAAGTAGTTAATATTTTGTAAACTTAAATGTTACAACAAAAATAATATTGTGTTAAATTTATGGAACATTCTAAGTTTTCTATAAATATTTAATTATTACAACACTGTTTTTGCTAAAATAGTTAATAGTTTAGTACGCAAATGTTGTTAGGTATTAAAAGATCAATCAATAAACCTTAAAAATGTTTAATTAAAACTAAATTGCAAAATTCAGTTTTTGAACCGCCTTAAATATAAACATTTAATAAATTATTAAAAATTTATAAAAATTGTTAATTTATAATTAAATGTGCACAGAACGATGTTAATATGTTAAAATAGCTTAAACTAAGAAAATGTTGTTTAATTAATGCAATACTTAAATAATAATTATATTTTTATGGTTGGCACCTAAATATACGGGCCTAATTGACAGAACCACCTTAAGGTAGTTCTATCATGGAGGAGCGTAGCATTAGGTTTCCAATTATTTATTTTCGTAAACAATCAAATTTTGCAAACAAAAATATAATTTTCTAATATAAATTACACATAATAGTAGTATAATTGCTTTTACGAAAATGTACCATTTAAATAATATTATAAACTTTTTAATTTTTTTGGTTAGTTTTGCTCAAATGACATGTTCATGAACGAATTTACGAATATAATTATAAATATCTTGTAAACGGTACTGCGATTTGTTTTCCAACTTTACAGATTTTATTGTTACAAAATAAAGTAAGTTATATCAGTTTTTTAATCGAATTCTGAGTTTTGAAAGGAAAGATATTGTGCAAAACGTAACGTTTGGGGACGATTTTCCTATACCTCCAATGTATTTTTATGTAAGTTTGATAGTAAATATCTCAGCTCACAGACTGTGAATTGCCTTTAAATTTTGCAAAAATGAACTTCATTTCTTAAAGAACTCACGTGTGACGTTTGATCAATTTCTGAGTATAACACATACCATGATAGAACTACCTTAAGAACAACACTTATGGAACAAAAATTTATCAGTCTGGCAAAAGCTCTCAAAATATCTACAAATTCGCTATTTTCAGATTTATTAAGACTTTTCCAGATTTTTGAGAAGTACTGATACTGTGAACAATATTGTGAAAGTTCGAAAATGTCTGAAAATTTGTGTCATAAGTATTTCGGAGAGAAAGATACATTTTCGGGATTTCTAAGAGATTTTCATACTTCTCATAAAGAATTTGAAACTCTGAAAATGTCTAAAACGTTCTAATTAAAAAAATTAAGACAATTAAAAAAGTCTTTCTTCTTTTCTAATAGAACATTTTTATATCCTTGTTGCACTACTTAAAACTAATTTAAATTTTTCTTTCACTGTAAAACGGATTCAAGAAAATTTCCGTACCAATAGCTGGAATTTGGATTCCAATACCAATTGGGGGATATTTTCAGTACATGTCATGGTTTTTTCAGTAGCTCCATGATGTTTTTCATAGCGCTACGAGATTGGTAAAAAGGAAAGAAAGGTTATGTTGTTAGTTTCCAATGACGCTGAGATTTTTCCAACGGTACTGGAGAATTCTCCATGACAGTGGGATAAATCCGTGTATTTTAGATGGAAAAAATCCTGATAAATTACTGAATTTTCCAAAACCGTTTTACAGTGTTCTTTTGCACTCATTGCAGAGCGCAACCTTATAAAGGTTAATAGTATATTATGCAACTAGGAAGGGAAAACGTGTCAACGAGTGTTACGTTGACACGAGTGTCTGCCATTATACAAGTTAAGGACGTTTTCCCATAGGACATATTTTATGCAACGCCGTACGATATTTTATGCAACGCCGTGTGAAAAAAGCAGTATTATTGAACGGCTCACGCGCGGGGCCTTTCAGTAAAACGGCATTTTTTGTACGTTGTTTTCCCTCCCTAGTTGCATAATATACTATTTCTAAACAAGTGTGTAAACAGTACTAATTTTTGTACTTGTCCAAAGATAGACAGTGGGAAATGTTAGCACTTTTACCGCACGTATAGAGAAATAATTTAATTGAATTCTATACCTTGGACAGCTAAAAAATAAGTAACTTTCGGGATTCTGTTTTCCATTGAAACAATAAGATAATTAAAAAATGGAAATCAGGACTTTATTTTATATTAACTGAAATATTTTAAACTAATCTTTACAAGTGGCGGAACTTGATTTCTTCGACCGCTATACAAGGTTGCGTGAAAGCTTATAAAAAGTACCTTTGGAATTGGCGGGACAAATTATACCGTTGCAATTTTCAATCTCAGACAAAAATTCTTTTTTAGTCTTAAATGTTATTAAATGTCGCAGGGAAATACAGATTTTTAACAAAATGGTGACGTTTTTAAAAAAGTGTAATTTTTTTAGTTAAAAAATTTGATATGAAACCCTGCACCAAACAACGAAATACAAAGGTATTGTAAAACCCTCGTATATTTCCATGCTAAATTTAATAATATTTAAGGCTAAAACAAAATTTGTGATCCAAATGGAAAATTGTGGTGGTACTTTGTCCCGTCAATTGCAAGAGTACTGCTTACAGGCCTTCATACAACCTGGTGTAGTGGTCGCACGAATCAAGTTCCACACTGGTAAAAATCAATTTGAAATATTTCAAGTAACGTAAATTAAAGTTCTAAATTACATTTTGTAATTATTTTATTATTTTATTGAAAAAGAAAACCCTGAAAATCGGCTATTTTTTAGCCGTCCAAGGTGTAGAACTCCTTTTATGAAGTAATAATAAAAATAATAATTCTTTAAACATTTTAGACATCTCTATAGCGGATGCTCGTAATCTGAGTAAAATAATCCATGTTGTTGGCAACTTATCATCAAGGATAAATAACTTGGAAAGAAACAACCACACCGAGAACAACACTTACCTAGTAGAAAAAGTTATTCCTTTAAGAGACAAAAATGAATTAGATCAATGGGAGGCGATGTTAAAAATCAACCGAACTGTGGAGCTTCAATTTGTAAGTCATGTATAAAATTGTAAATTGCAGAATTTTAAATAGTATACGTTTAGATGTATATCAGTGTTACTGATAATAATTATTAACTTAATTTATTATTACAGAAAGAAGCAATAAAAAGAAGAGGAGGGAAAGATGCGAAGGATCATGTTAATAATTTCCTTAATGACCTGTTGACCCTTGAATTTGCCGCAACTTGCACATGGTTTGGTCTGTCAAGAAATAAAGATAAAATTAATTTAAAAATGAAAGATACTGAAACTATGAAAATTATTATAAGTAAATAAAAACCATAATTTCATTAAACTATAACATATGGAACATTCTTTGTCAAATTGACAAGAAATGGTTTAACATAGTCCCTTCTCTAACAGAGCAAAACGTTTCATAAACGTTTTTAAGCACTTAAGACGTTTTATAAATGTTTTTAGGTTCTTAAAACGTTTATAGAACGTATTGTACTCTTAGGGTTGTTATTTAAAAATGACTGGAAGAATGTTCTTACAGCTTACATTGCAGTAATGACCCTGTTAAATTTTCGATTCAAAAACGACTGAAAACAACGTGAAAACAACTCTTCACCGATGCGGAAATGACTCGCCAACGACGTGTTTAGCAGACGTAAATTCGGAGTTGAAATCGAGTCGAAATCGCATCGGTGAGACGTCGGTGAAGAGTCTATTGACAGCATTGGCGTCTTTTTCAAGTCAACAATTTTTAACAGGGAATACACATTTTATAACTTACCAAATTTCACCGGAATAGGGAGATTTTAGCACACTTTGTAATTTTGCCGTTCTATGGAACAATTTATTATATTTTGTAACTATTGAAATATATAACATATTTTAGCCGTTAACGAATATTCCAGGACATTTATAAGGGAAAATATTCAAAAAAATGGACCAAAACTTAAAAATGCAGTTGTAGATAATACAATCTCCGATTTGCAAGTTATTTTGCTAAAATAAAGTTAAAAACATATACTTTAAGCCCAAAATATATTAGAATGTAATTCCTAAAGGATAAAATATTACAACCATTTTCACTCGAATATCTATAAAAGCCCATATGATGTTACGTGATTTTATTACTAAGTGAAATAATTTAATCTTTACGTAGGTAAACTAACCTAACTTAAACCAACTAAATTGATTAAAATTGCCTAGAATAACTAGTACTTGCACGTAGAGATGAAATTATTTAATTTTGTAATAAAATCACATAACATCATTTGGGCTCTTATGGATATTCAAAATACAAAATTCGATTTTTCATGTATTAATTCGAATTCCTTTTGGACCTTAAAATATACATTTTTAATTTTATTTTAGCAAACTAACTTGCAAATCGGAGATTATATATTGTCCATTTTTTAAATAATTTATCTCATGAATGATCTGGAATGTTTGTTAATGACTCAGATATGTTATAATATGTTTCAATAGATACAAAATATAATAAATTGTTCCCTAGAACAGCAAAGTTTTATTTTTTAACTTGCTAAATATTGCAAAGTGTGCTAAAATTACCTTATTCTGGTGAAATTCGGTAATTTATGGAACGTGTATCATTACAGCAATGTAAGCTCTAGGAACATTCATCCAGTATTTTTTAATAACAAGGGACCAATTAAATAATTTCCAGCCAATTCGGAGGAGGGTCGCCGGAAATGTGTCGAAATTGACAAAGGATATCCAATATTTAATGTTTGATGTCAATGTAACCATACTAATATAATTACGTGTGTATTTTTATTTCAGACGTGCTTACTGACATATATTCTAGAATGGAAACCAAGTATTCTATTGGAAAATATCTGCAAGTGTGGTTCCAGCGTGCAAAAGATCGTCTTCGCAAGAAAACAAAACAAAATTAAATTCTTATATTTAACATTATTTTTCGTTTAATTTCATTTAAATAATATAGTATTTGTTTGTAATAAAAAAATGTCTCATTTTAATTATGTTCAGTTCTTTATATGTACTTTATTATTTAATGTTATAAAAATAAAATAATATTTTTAAAAACAATGTAAAACGTCTTTTATAATTTTATGCAAGTACCAAAGAGTGTGTTTGTCAAAAGTGTGCATTATAAGACGTTGGATCAATAAGTATATGACTTTTTGAATAGTCACAGAATTTTGTATAGGATTTTTCGAGATAATAAGAATAATAATAAGAATTCAAAAACTCTCAGAGTTATTGATCCACCCTCGTATTTAGCAATTTAAAGTACATAAAATTTCAATTACAAATAAAACACATATGACATTGTTCTACATTTCGAAATTTGCATAGATGATTAAATTTAATTTCTTTTAAATTTAAATTTCCATTTAAATTTATTCTTTAAACATCC
>JABFPV010000157.1:0-10537 GCA_022817185.1 Oxyscelio sp. ZL-2020 | reverse complement strand
TAGAATCGATAGTTGTATAAATAATAATTTTGTATTTCATTAACTGTAATATAGTTAATTTTACTAGGAGAGAATTGAATCAACTGTTATTTTCAATTGGGTCACATTTAACCAGCAAAAATAGTTCAATTATCTATCATATAGTTGGATCAACTATTAAAGCGAGTTGCCTCTATGTAACTATCAAAGATGATTGAGTCAACTATATTCTCGTTCTTGTCACTATGATTTCTTTCAGTGTAGATATATTAAACGTGACATTCATTTCTTTGATACATCCGATTATGATGTAAATATTGTATATAATATACCATTAGTTAATAAGAAGGTTTTAGGTTTATTAAAAGACGAAAATAAGGGTATAATCATGACCCACTTTATTGCTCTTAGCGCAAAATGTATTGTTATAAATTTTTAGATGGTAAAAAAAGATAAAAAACGAGCGAAAGGCGTAAAGGGGTCGGCATTGCGACAAATTACATTCAACGATTATAAAAAATGTTTATTTGATAATGAAAATTTAGAGACAACACAAAATGTAATAGTTAGTAAAAATCATAATGTGTATACAATGAAACAACCGAAAATCGCGAACGTTTGATAAACTTTACACAATTCATTTCCTTTTATTAATTTTACGCATCAATTCAACTTACCGTTATTCAATAATACTAATTTTTCTATCGAAATTATTAAATTTGTCTGTAATATTAGCAATCTCAAAATAGGATAATAATTTTCTCTTAATATTATTAATATCGATTTTTAATTTGAAGTAATTCTTTTTTCTTAATAATATCAATTTCTAATTTTAAGTAACTTAATTGCTTTGTTTAATATCATCAATATCAGTTGAATGTTTACGTTTTATATCTTCAAATTCATTTTTAAGTAAAGGCATTTCATTTTTCATTAAAGATATTTCTCTTTGAATCATATTTCTAACTGTATGCAATGTAGCTGCATCAGAATCAAAAACAGATTCGCCTAAATTCATTAAACGTTTACTCTACATATCATAATTACCAGTTAATGAAACAACACTCGTTATTAAATAATATTTTATTTACAATTTTATAAAATATTACATACATATTATAATTAATTATTTAATTAAATATACACTAGTTTTGCTTATCTATCCAACTATTTTGCGAATTATCGAAACCAAGCCATTTCACATAAGTTTTATTACCTCGTTGTTTTTTTCTTTTTCAATAAAATATACATCAGATTGCTTTGATTTCAATAATTCTTGTTCATAAAACGAACCTTTAATACTATTACAAGTTAGAGTATTACTAGCATTAATTCATATCAAATTGCAGCATATGCTAGCCCCGATAGAACATGATGTATAATATACATATATTAGATGGTCATTTATACATTTAATAGATATATACATATATTATACATATATTATACATATATGAATCTAATGTTCTACCTGGAGCATTATGCTAGCAACTTTATGATTTTCATGTCTAAACATGAGATTGACGTGTGTGTTGCTATTAGGGTTAATCCATGTCCCAATCCTCCTCATCAACGACAGTCCGCACCCTTGAATTTTGTCGGATCCGTTCCTCTACAATACTTCTGAAATAGGTATCATCGTCTTCATAGGTATCATCATCGTTGTTATTATAATCTGTAAAAATATATTAAAATATGTCTTATAAACAATATATAAAAGAAAATATATTTTGAAATAAAATAACAGTACTTACGATAATTATGTGGTCTATTTAAATAAGTCGCTCGTTCAAGACTTAAACGCTTATCATATACTTTTAACTCTTCTTTGAAGAGTTTAAAAATTTCACTCTCTGCTAGAGCATTTAACTCTTCTCTAGTGAGTTCTTCGCAGAGAAGCAGTATTACACCATGACCATATCCCAGTCTGGTGTTATAATAATTTCGGGTAAAACATAACCGCATTATTATTTCAATTAAACTATTATTATTAGGAATTAAATGATAATTCCTAGACTCTACACACCGCAACTTTAGGTGCTCATCACAAAAACGATTAGCACCTTTTGTTTCTTGCACACAATTGTGATAAGTACAAATCATTGTGTTAGATTGATTTTTTCGTTGTACAGTATAGAACTTATATATCCGTAAAGTGTTTAAAATCATAACTGTACATATATAATTATTCACATAGGTAGGAAAGTAGGTTTTAAATAAGTGTGTGAAAGTTAATCAATTTTCTAATTACGATAAGCAATTAACAAAATTTAATGATGTACACTTTAAATGATATATTACTAAACAGACTTGGTTCCATTTTTTAAATAACCTAAGTATATGAACACTTTCTTTTAATACATATTTATTAAGAATCATTCTCATTATGATTAATTTATTTTACTATTTGAATTTAACTATTATTGTATTAACTACTATATTTTTTAATATTATGTAATTGAAAATCGATAGTCTTTAAGAGGTCTAAAGTATTAGACGAAAATATTAGGATTGCATAATGTGCGAGTTCGAAGCATTTAAATAGCATCCTTCCTATTATAGCATTTCATTCATCACTGTTGAGCTCTTACAGAAGAGTAGTATTTTACCCTATGAGTAAATCCAGAAGTGGATACATATCAAAATCACAGATACATTGTTGTTGTTGTTGTTGTTGATGTTAACGCTTTGCATAAAGAAGAAAGCATCTATTAAAAACCAATTCTGAAACCAATTCTCAAGAGGAGTACGACAGCATGGAACTGGATGCACCGAGACAAGCTAGACAAGTCGTGCACGATCGAGATGATGATCTGAATGAGGATCATAGCAACTATGAATTGAATGATGAGGATGCATACTACGGAGGCATGCAGCTCAGAAGAGAGCTAACCCTAGAGGTCATCCACGAGGATAATTATGAGATATGTGACTATATAGAGGTACACACACAAATGCATATAATACCTTCAAGTGAATTATATGCACATATAAAAGTGTAAATTTTACACTATAAAAAAGTCAAAGTCAACTATTACAAAAGTGACTGGAACAAACCATTCAAAATTAATAAAAATATTTTTTTTCAGTTTTTAATTGAATTTTATTCAGCTTTTATTGTTTTCAATTTAAACAATTTTTATATCAATTTTTTTTTAATTTGTAGTAACATCTCTGAATGTTTGTATAAATAGAATTAAATATTAAATAGAACGTTGCATAACTATATCATTCGAGTGGTATATTTGAAGTACACTTCAATAACTGTTGTACTTTTAATTATTAATACATAGTTTTTAAATATGATCAAAAATTAAATAGTGATTAATAAATGAAAATAACTGCTTCTGTGAATACTAAAATTTACGATTAAGAAACGGTATTCAAGCAAATTCAAATTTAATATACTTTTCACTGCTGGAACTCGTAAATATATAATGTCATATGAGTATTATTTAAAACATGCTCTTTCTCTCTCTACAGAACTGCTACTGTAAGGAACATATACAATGGTTAGAGATACTACCAATCGATCAATCAACCATCTTCTTCAGAAAGAAAGCAGCGGAGAACATTCTTCGTAACATTAATGATGATGATGATGAATGTAAAATGATTCCGCTCATGACTATCGATGATCTTTATGAAAACTTCTGCAAAATGACTCATTCCAAACGATTCGTTCTCGGTCAGCAATTTCCACGTCCCTGCGTCAATGAAATGCTACGCGAAATCAGTTATAATCAAGAAAACATAGACTGGCAATTTTTTGATCAGAATACTGCTTCAAGTTTCAACTACATGTCACCTTATGAACAGAGACGCATGTACATCAATACCGATCAATGGTTGGATCTATTGCTCTGCTTGCGAGAATTGACAGATGAGTACGATAAACGCCCCATCGAGGCACATCTCTACCCCTTCATATGCCCGGAGCAGAGAGGCACCTCATTCAACATTTATCGCGTTACGATATGCAGTCTGGAGATTCCGAACTGCTTCATACAATTCTTAAAGTCTCATCGTAAAGCCAATTACGAGGAGGAGAGCAGCGACTGGATGATGATGCGATATAGTTATAACACTTGTTATACCAAATATGAATATTACAACACCAGCACCTTCACTGCAATGCAAATGTTTCAAGCCACCTCAGCTCTTCAATTTCAAGCCTTTCGTCGAATGTTAAAACATGAGGAAGAATCGACGGGGGAGGGTAGAGGCTGTCGAGAAGCAAAGATATCCGAGCAACTTCATGAGCTGATGAGTGGTCCAGGTATGCATGGACTTACTGATGTCTGGCATAATGTTATTGTCTGGCGCGTACGCCTTAATTGTAATATTTTCTCTAGCAAGTCGCTCAGACGAGTGCTATACAAACACGTGTTTCATGGTGACCTGCAAAACTATCAATCGTTCACCATGTTGTGTTTACGTTTAATGAAGGGGGTACATTTGCAAGCGTATGCCAGACTCTGTGAACGTTATCGCAATAACTACACGTACGTCTCACGCGGCGAGGAATATTTCCGCAATTTAGAAAGTTGGTTTCGTCAAAGAGCCTCCCGTGTCACTCAATTCTCTAATACGAAGGGTTGGCCCGTATGGCTCACTGTACTCCTCGAGGCACGCTTTTCCTTGATACTTGATCTCGTTGCATGCGGACTGATCGAAAAGGCTTATCCTGTGTTATGGTATTCACCTCAGCGAATAGGATGCAAAACTAAAAATTAAATAGTTTGATAATTTAAAAATTATGTAATATGAAAGTTTAATAAATAATATAAATTAAATATGTTTATTTATTTAAAATCAATCACACTTACAATCACACTTACAATCTGTAAGTATATATATATAAGGTAATATACATATATATTGAAATAATAGATATATAAATGAGAAAACAGATTTTTCCTTTCCTCTATTTAAATTACTTATTTTATATGATCTGCTAAATTGGAATTCAAATAAATATATAGTTCACATCTTCTCTATAACTCACAATTTAAGTGAATCTAAAATCTTTATCGTATACGATTATATTTTATAAAAAATATTTCTATGCTAAAGTCAAAATGAATAGAGTGGAATCTTAGCGATCTTAAGTGGATGTCATATCGCTCATTCTCTCCCGCACTCTCTTTATCTTTAATTCTCAGGTTAATTAATGTTTAAGGAAAGACGTCTTGCTACATAAATCATATTACATACTTATTGTATCAATGATTTGTATTATCTTATGTATTACAATATGTGAACTATAACATCCTCTCAATAATATTCGTGCAACATTCGCAATATTCGCAATATTCACAATATTAGTGCAATATTTACAATATTCACAATATTCGTGCAATACATGCAACATTCGCAATATTCGCAATATTCGTGCAATATTCGTGCAATATTCGCAATATTCGCAATATTCGTGCAACATTCACAATACTCACAACATTCACAATATTCATGCAACATTCGTGCAACATTCATATAATGCTAATGAAAAGAATAAGATTAATTTAATACATTATCAAAATTAAATATTACAATTGGATATAATCATTATTAGAGTAATACTCAAAGTTAATGAAATCATTACATTAACTAATTATGATGATAGATATTTTAATGTACACTTAGCATATGGAGACTTAAAACTTCAAAACAATTAGAAATGCCTCGATTTATTGTATTTGGTTTACAGACAAACAGAGAAAAATAATAATTTAATTTAAAAGAAATAGCGATAATATATGTACAAGATTCATGTATTTGAACCACCATCTGCATAGTGTTTATTACCTGTGAAATATAATGTCAAGTTATTACAAATTACTGAACTAGACAGTAATGTAAGGATAAAGTGTTAAGTATTATAAAAAATTACTATTAGAATAAAAGGATTATTTTGATGGTAACTGCTCATCAATTAATGTATCTCAATTATCTAAGTAATCATATGGAAAAATACCTTTCATTGATACTAATTTAAATTCATAGTCATTAGCATAACGTTTACGCATTATAGTTTTCTCTGTATCGTTAAGGTAAGAAGCCAGCTTGTCTAAGCTACTCGACATAAATCGAAATGAATCTATAAATCTTAAATGAATTTTTGTATTTTCAACAGTTTTGGTGATAGAAATGTATTTTTCCTTATTTAGAAGCAATAAATTAACTGAACCTAGGAAAATCTGAGACTAAATTTTTTATTAAGTCAGCGTTGTATAACGCATCTATTATATATGAAAGGGCTTGAAAAAAAAAACAAACAATTTTTAGGTAAATGTTTATATGAGCGTCATTAAAACGTTAAAACATTATGTAATGAAAACGTTAAAACATGAAGTTCTAATTTAACATTCGTTATTTTTAACATTGCATCGAATGCTAATCCTGGAGCTGTTAAATAATTTAGCGGATCTAACTTATATGTTTGTAAACATTGTTTTCTAAAATTTTCAAAAATATCAGCTAGCAATAACACATCGATTTTCAAATATAAATCTGAATATTTACTGAGTGACTTTATATTAAATGTTTGCCAAATATTTTGCACATGTGCATATTCATCATCATCACTAATATCAGCATTATTTAATTTAGAATAAAAGGATTCTTTTGATGATAATCGTTGATCATTTAATTTATCCCAATTATCTAAGTAATCATATGGAAAAATACCTTTCTTTGATACTAATTTAAATTCATCGTCATTAGCATAATGTTTACGCGTAATAGTTTTCTGTGTATCGTTAAGGTTGGAAGCCAACTCATCTATACTACTTGACAAATCGAAATGAATCTATAAATCTTAAATGAATTTTGTATTTTCGACAGTCTTAGTGAAAGAAATGTATTTTTCCTTATTTAGAGACAATAAATTAATTGAACCTTGGAAATCTGAGACTAAAATTTTTATTATAAAATGTGCATCATAACCTGATAAATTATGAAATACAACAGGAATAAAATTATGATCTTTATAATTCAAATTACATCTATCATGTGCTAAGCCTCGTACTTCTCCATTTAAATGAGAATGATCTCTATGTTTAATGTCTCCTTTTAAAAAGGGTTTTTCACAAATATGACAGTGTGTACAATTTTTAAATGACTCCTCATCTTTAGGTGTCACTTTCAAAGGTTCAGATCAGCTAAAAATTTATGTGCGATACATATACATCTACTAGTGCTACCTAAAGATTTGTCTCCGTGTACTAATGTTTCATTACACGTAATTTGTTTCTTTAATATTTATGATTAATTATACAATCAATTTTATGTCATTTATGATAAACGTGTAATGAAATTTATAATATATTAGTTTACCATTTCTAATAGTAAAGTTTTACTACTTATGTGATGCAATTTTACCATTTAAATGGTAAGAGTTAATATTTATTTTTCTCAGTGTTAAATATTAAAAAACATTCATATAATGTTAATGTAAAGAAAAAGATTAATTAATACATATTTTTCATTCATATTAAAAACATTAATACGTTATCAACTAGTAACGTTGAAGAATATAAATGATTTATATGAAAATAAAATGTTTGGTCCTTTACATAAAGTCTTCAGAAATGTTCATCGAATACAATGAGAGATTGGTTATATACTGTATGAATTTATAAATGAAGTAATTAAGGATGTCCGTCTATGCATATTGTGAAAAAATAAAATATAATGAAAATTTTTTGAAAATTTTATATAATAAAGAAAAATATGAATATAATTTAGTATTTTTAATTTTAAGAAGTTGCACTAAACCACTTAAAAAATAAAAATTTCTTTTAAATAAGTACAACAGATATGTAGAACAAGCATGTATGATATGACATTAGTTTATTGAGATATAAGTAATCTACTATCAGCTTTATAATTATTATGTACTTCTTCTATTAATAAATAAATCAAATTAATTATTTATATACATATATATGACAATCATTCTTTATCACTTTAGATATGATAAAATTAGCATTACCACTCATACGATTTACAACAATACGCATGTAAGCCCTCGGTATAAAAGAGAGCATTTTCAGAAAATGTTACTTTTAGCATGTAAAAATCCATCGATACTAGAAATGTCCAACCTTAGATACATTATGTATTTTCAATGATCTACATTTAAATTTACTTGTACTATAAAATATTAACAACTGCTGAATGTACTAAAAGCTTGATATACACTATCTTCTCACTTTATTTTAACCTCACTTCATTTTCTTTTATTTCGTATAAAATTATTATTTATAAAACATTCTTTAAAAGCATTAGTTATTTAATTAAGATGTCACTGAAGCTGAACTTAGCGTACCAATTCAGACATGGTTAGCCTAGACACGAATCTGAATACAGAAAAGATAATAGACAACTTAATATTAAATAATTTTATGTAATTGAAGTTAAGTGCTACATTTATAGAAATGAAAACGTACATTTTCTATTTTTTCCACATTCCTCTTTCATATAATTACAAACAAATTAACAATAAGTAGAATTATGTTAACTATAACATCCACTCAAAGATATAGCAATATTCGCAATATTCTACAATATTCGCAATATTCACAATGTTCTGCAATATTCATAATTTTCTGCAATGTTCGCAATCTGAAGCAATATTCGTAATATCAAAGATCTCAGTTGATCTCAGATGAACAGTTCTATTGTTAAAAATACGAACACAAAAAGAGGACAGCTGCCATATCCCCCAGTAATGTTAAAGTGAGACAAACTTATGCAAACCGAGTCGCTGGGGGGCATATAGGAACTGTTACTCTATATAAATTCTGAGCTCTTTGGTAATATTCTGCAAGATTCGCAATATTCATCATAAAATAATGATAAGGTTTATTTTAAACGCTAAACATGAACTTGTTTTGATTAGAGCCTCTAGTGATACAAACGCTATTGTACAAACTAGTAACGTTGAAGAATATAAAGTTGTTATATAAAAATAGAATGGTTGGTCCTTTCCAATAATAAAGAATAAATCATTGTTCATTTTAGAGACCTATCCCAAGATATGTACAATTAACGCGTACGGCTTAGAATAATTTCCAACTTTCTAAATCCAATATTTCGTGAGAAAATTCATGTTTAACCATTAGGTTATTAGCGTTTTCGGTTTATGAAAAGAATATATTTTGATATAGATATATGATAAAGACAAGTTTTTACATGTATAATGATGAATTTTGAGAAATTAGAATTATTTTTAAAAAACATAACTATTTTAACTTATTAATAAATTAAATGATACTTTCTCTCTCTCTCTCTCTCTCTCTCTCTCGCTCCTTCTAATAAACTAATAATTAATGTATAAGGAATTTATATAAATAATCCATAAAGAACATATAAAATGGTATTAAATAATACGATTCTATTATATAAACATGAACAAAAATTTCACCTTAAGAAAATGAAAGGAAATATATTAACTAATTCAGTTATTTTAATATACCACATCTCTGATACCTGACATTGGACATCAAATTTAGAAGAGTTTGAATATCTATGAGTTAAAAGTGAATGGCAATATATACGTATTAACTAATTCAGTTACATCACATATCTGATATCTGACATTGAATGTCCAAATTCAGAAAAGTTTGAATATCAATGAGTTAAAAGTGAATGTACATATATATTATCTAATTCAATTTTATTTTACACACACATCTCACAATTTCAGATTTCAGAATAGTTTGAACTTATAAATTCATGAAACCATGCATTAAGTAATTTGCAATCGATGATATAAAAAAAGTGAAAGGTGATCATCTAATTCTGTTAATACATATTAGGAAATACTCCTTGCTTCTTTGTATCACCTACATACCCGGAATCATCATTTGTTCTATTTGTAATTTCATGAAGGTCAAATTTATTTAAAAAACACAAACAATTTTTTATTAAGGTCATTAATTGCAAATGACGTCATCTTCTGATCCCACCATCGCCAAATATGATTATGACATCGAGCTGAGGCGCGCCAGAAATTTTATGAATAAATTAAACTTAGAAACCCCACAGCTCCTCTACTAATCGTCGACATAAAATTGATATTTCATTAATATCGATTCGATATCAATACAACATCGAACATTTTGATATCAAATCGATATCCTCCGGGGGGACATTCACATGTCGATTCGATATCAATTTAGTATTTCTGCGATATTGGATTGATCTTAATTTGAAAAGAACGTCGATATCAAATTCATATCAATTCAATTTATGTGTTCCCTTAGGGATGTTAAAATCTAGTTGCAAGATGTTTTTTCTAAAAGTACCCACACGGACGAAAATATATTTTGGCAAGAAGTTAGGTAATTGGAATATATTTTTTGTAACACGTGCACGCAAAATGGCTGAAAACTCCCTATTTAGAGGGAGCAAAACAAGTTTTTGCTCCCTCTAAATATAAATTTTTCATCAATTTTGCGTGCACTTGTTACAAAAAACATTGTATGTACCTTGGGAGGAACACTTTTGCCCTCCGGGGTGAAGTGACAACACGAGACTAACAGAGGGCTGC
>JABFPV010000156.1:0-10563 GCA_022817185.1 Oxyscelio sp. ZL-2020 | reverse complement strand
AGTACCAGTTTACGTTAAACTTGACACGAATTTAGTTTCCTAGAATATGTTCTGCAATGTGATATCAACTTTTACTAATCAAATTTCAGAATAGCCATTCACTATTTCTCTTGTTTAGTTGTAATAGGATTGAGAATAAAATTATTTTATTTCTCATTGTTTCAATGACTCTAAATGAATTTCGAATAATATTTTTCTAATAAAAAAGACGTTGTTCTAAACAATTACAGTAATAGTATCCCATAAATGATAATGAATACAAAAGCTATTTTCGTCGCTTTATCTGCAACTACTACACATTTATTTTGTTTTTACATATAACAAAAAATAAACTTAATAATAATAATATAAAACTGGCGTAAATTTGAAATAAATATAATTAAATATACACTTTTTATATCCTAATCTTGTATTTAATTCAAACATAAGTTATAAATACAAATTTTATCATATTAACATCGTAGTATTCGTTGCTGTTTTTATAAATCAGAAGATCAATTTGAATAAATATAATTATCTGTTTTGCATAAGAATGCAACTCATAATATTACTTTTTGTTAAAATTACTGTTTTTAAATTGAAGAGAATTTTGTTTTAAAAGTGAACTTTGAAATCATGCAAAGACCGGAATATTTCCTTTTAAAAATTGTGATGTTGTCATAATACTGTTAAAAATAGTTGTATGAGTTTTATTTTTTACGTTGTAACAGATGAAAACACTATCTCCTATCAAAAAATTTTTTATATATTTCTATAACGAAAAACTCGAAAACAGTTTAAACAATATTAATAAATTAGATTAATAAATAAACGTAAATAATAATTTAATATTCGGTTCAAGCTAATAGAATATGTGTATTAAAATAGCGTTATATTTTAAAATATTTCGTCTTATAAATAAAAGTATGATTAAATTTAGTAAACCGGTTTAAATTTATATAAAACTATGCAAGAAGCGTCTATAATATGCCATTACGGAATTACAATAGTTAATTAATTAATGGAAATTAAAACTTGTTTGCGTATTCTCACAATTTTATTTTTGAATATTTTAAAAGCTTTGAATGCGTGGATAGTCATAGTTAATCCGTGTATAGAGATTAACAATTGAAAAAATTACAACAAATCAGGAGAAACCAAGAGACTTTAATCATTTAAGTTTAAATGGGAGGCATTACGGCAAGTTTTTTACCTTTTTTGAAACTCATATAACGCCTTTATGTAAAGTATAAATGTTAGCGAGATTTAAAGATAGCTACTTTTATTTATTATAAAATGAAAAATCTGCGAAAGGAAAAGATTTTGTCTATTCAACAATTTTGTTGAATGAACAAATTATTTTGTTGAATTAATTAATAAGACAATGAGTAATAATTGAATAAATAATCAAATAAATGTTACATTTGTTGTTAAACGTTTCCATTATAAAATAGTTTTTAAATATTGACTGGAACTTTATTAATAACATTTTTAATATTGTTCTTATTAAGTAATTATTAAAACTAATTAATGTTAAGTTTTATTTAGAACCGACTTTGGGATATAAATAGTATATTATTCGCGAGGGCGCCACTGCGCCTGAGGGTCATATGATATTTTATGCCACGCGGGAGCGGGACAAAAGTGGAACTTTTTGTCCCTAGGGATATAAAAAGCTCGAGGGCGCATGCCCGAGAGCATTTTATATCCCGCGGCGATGAATAGTTCCACTTTTGTCCGCTCCCTAGTAGCATAAATAAATTTTCATTGCTACAAAGTTATAAATGTTAATTTAATAAAAGTATAGCATAATTTATTTCTCAATAAAGTAATATATAACTTTTTAGAATGTTATTATAGTTTTCCAAATATTTTAAATAAATAAAATATTGTTTAAATTGGATATATTTTAAATGTACATGTTATAATTAATAATACACAATGCTTTTTTCAGAACTTCAATTATTTTATCGAAAACCGACATACTAAGAAATTATATAAATTAAAATATGTTTAAAACATATGTATTACAGCTTCATAAATACATATATTATTATAATTAATATTACCTTTGAACGTGGAGATCTAACAGATTTTTCCGAAGACTTCGCAGAAATATTCTGATGAGCTTTTCTTCCTGCACCGAGAAAAATCTTCAGCTTGTTCTGTTAAACTCTTTAGCAGTTACAGCTAGTGTGAGTACAGCAGGCGCTGTTTAGCAGCCAGAGTTATTTGACACTAGCAGTTACTGCTAGTTTCCACTCACAACATTTGATAATCAAATGCTTAGCAATTCTTGATAATAAGTTTTGCAGCTACTGAAATAAGATATTTATATACAATATCTGCTGCAATTAATAACGAATTTAGATAGTGCTCAATTCCGACCAAACATAACCTACTTTTTTAATTTTTTTTCAAGATGTATTGCATCTAAGTCGAAATTATCACAGATTGATGAAAATTTAACAGAAATGTCGCATAAAATGGTACATTCTATGTTTGCAATGGAATATTAAAATTTTATCTTACCAATTTGCAAACGTATAAACAAACTGATTTTCCAAAATAGAACTAGTACGTTTAAAAAAAAAATCATTTTTGGAGATTTAGAAGCCCAGATTTGGAGAAAGGGTCAAAATTAATATTGTAGTAATATTATAGTAATATTACTAGGAATAATGTTATAACATTATTTAATATACTGTAATTTCATATGAATAATATACTGATATTCCAATAATATTCAAAAAATAATATTATAGTAATATTATAAAAGATTAGACAATTAACATACAAAATATCGCTTCTTTAGATTTGTCATTTTCTATTAGGAATTTCGAAATTTTGATATCAAATTTGAGATCTGCGCGAATATATATATATATATTTTTTTTTAATTTTTGCTCATTACCCCCTGAAACATGAATTCTCGATTGGAAAACATGCGTAAGTAATCTAAAAAGATTTTTAATTAATTTCTATAGGGCGCACCGATCGTTCAAAAACGGCATTTTTTGCTATTTTGTTACTTATCAGCAATTAGAGACGATATTATCTATACAATACCCTCACCCATTGGATATTTTAGGCTCAGAGTGTTACTCTACAAGATAGTAACTTTAGAAATATATTTAGGTGAAAATATTGAAAAAGTTTTGTAATTAACCGCCAAAAACTTTCTAATTTTGCATTGCAACTGACTCATTTATTTATATTATATATTTATATTATATAAGTAGTACAATATAATTAATTAATATTAATTCGTTAATATTAATGCAATATACTAAATAATACGTTTGATTATTTAGTTTTATGAGTGTAGGAAATGTCTTTTAGCAATCGATTAATATAACTTACAACAACATCATGTAATAATATAAACATGAAAAGTATGAATACAATATAATTTTAATCACTTCATTAGAAAAAACTCAAATACAATATTTACAAAAAAATCTTTCTTCCCTGTCAAATTTGTATTTAAAAATTTGTATACGAATCAGAAAACACATTTTCTTAAAGACAATGGTTGCTTACGATAGCTTATGTGCATGCACGCGTGCAAGATCCTGTGCAGCTTCTTATTGGGTGGACTTAAAGACTGTGCGAGATTCGACCAATCAGAAGCTGCATAGGCTATTACACGCGTGCATGCACAGAAGCTATCGTAAGCACCCAATGAGTGCTTTTTGAATTAAATTTATTTTTGGATGGTTTTAAAAGTTACAAGTAATTCGGTTAATATGTAGGTATACTCAAATGTATTACTATAGTGTCTTCTTTACATTTGAGTGTATATCCTTAAATAATACATTAATTAAAGTACATTTTTAAAAATCAGAGTTTATCATTAAGCCAAAAATTAACATTGCATTACATATTTATGGTAAAGAATATAAATATTTATGATAAAGAATATTTTTTATTAACATTCCATTTGTCTACATTGTATAAATAATCGCAGTATTCAAATATTTTCTTCTATGGAAAAAGACAACGCTTGTAGATTTAATTTTGGTTTTTCTTCAAAACTACAGATAAAATGCATGGAAATAACTGGTAAAATAAAAATGCAATCATTAATTTTGACATTTTTAAATATAAATTACAAAATATAACGGGTTGCAACCATTAATAGCTCTCCATTTTCGACCAGTAAGCAGGGATGTATGTCTGGTAATTCGCTCCACTGTTTGACAACATTCACCAATCGTTTTTCAACTTTATATGCAAAATAATGATCGTCGAAGTACAGCGGAACAAGTGGCTGGAACAATATATATACATTTTCGTTTCTAATGAATATTTCTACAATCTGCCCAAAACAAATTTTATCATTTTCGCCTATTTCTAAAACAAGAACCATTCCAGTTCTATATTCGGTTCCATTAACTAACAAGTAATCGGAAGAATATATCATTTCATTGTCTTCGGTATCATAGAAATACTTCCTTCTGGTATGGATATCAATTTCGTTGTACGAACTGTACTGCTTTTCTTTTTTTTTCATACCATTTAGCCCAATGTTTGCCAAACATAATTGACTCTTCAAACATATCGTTTTCAATACATTTTGCTTGTTATTTGTTGTTAACGAAATTGCTTTCAGTTCTTTATGCTTTGACTCATATCTCATTGACCAATAATTAACCATTGGCCCATGACTGGTCATAATTCGTACCATGTGAGTCATATTGTGGAATTTGTATTTCAAATCTCCAAACAAACGTTTATACAAGGCTAGAAACTGAGGAATAAGATGTTCCAGTTGAACAAGATGCCCTTCCACGATACGAGGTGAAAGTAAAATTGCAATTATTTTTCGTAACATTATGTATAAATCCCACTTATCATTACCGTCACTACATATTTTATCTCCTACGATCAGAGAAAAGTATCGACAAAAGCATATCATTTCCGATGCTGACATCTTCAACTTTTTAGTTGTACGAATGTGATGATCTTTTATGGGAGGTATTTTGTTTGAACTTTCAAATGATCCGTATTGAAATCGTTCCAATCTATCATTTAACAAAGTTAAGGGAAAAAATGTCTGTTTGTAAATGAATTCATTCAAAATATTAACCATGACATAGTTGGCAGTCCCCTCGAACACATCATGCATCAAATCCAAAGAATAGTTTTCTGAAATATGAAATCCCTCAACTGCATGGAATATGCATTCGTGTTTAATTCCTGTTTCACTTTGACAGTTTTTTTTGCAATCTTTATTGTATGATTCACGTGTTCTTAGAAGCACGTCTTTCTCCCTAACCAATGTTTTTATGTCAACGCTAGATGCTGAACATATTCTACACGGTTTTCCAAAAATGAAATTTTCTGTAAACCCCAACATTTCATTTAAGCCTAGGTTATCACCTAAAACTAGGCCTAATTGAAAGAATAATTTGATGTTCATGCTGTTGACTTGTATTGTTATTCCGTCGTTTCTCAATTCGTTAAGTTCATGAATGATTTTTTTATAAAACTCATTGTATTTACATTTTTTACGATCATTAGCATATGATAAGGAGACGAGTAAAATATTACTTAAACTTGATGATATGTGTGATGGAAAACATGGTATAGAAGCATACAAAGCACCTAGTTTATTTCTTCCTGCATGCGAACCTAGTGCATTGCCCATTTCGCAATCATCCTGGAAAATGAATAAGGGAACAACAAATTTATCCCCGAAATTCAAACGTAATCTTCTCCAGAGAGGGCCTTGAATAAAGTTAGTTTGGATATTTGATTCCGCATACAGTTCACTCATATGTTCATTTAACGAATCAAACACTCCTGGTGCTTCTAACAATTTTTTGAGACTCCATTTCAAAGGGATATATTCAGCCTTCAGATTTACTTTTTCGGACACCGTCTCATTTTCGGAAACTTTGTTTTTATACGTGTGTCCTATTACGTACTCGTCCGGTTTTTTTAATAGACCGACTTTCTCATACTCTAGAAACCTTTTGTGTTCTGTATCGAATTTTGAGAATGCCGTCTTGAATAACTCACAAATTTCTTGAACAATATCGCATACACGAGAATCTACATGATTTAAATTCAATTGCTGCATTACATATGGCATGTGAATATCGTATAAAAATGTACTTAAAGAATTAATAAAAGTTTGTACCATGTTCCTTGGCAAACTTACATTAGAATACAAGCTTAACGTAAGTTTTAAGATCTCGGTTTCTAAATTAATACTCTGAGTTGCCATAATTGCGATTTTTATTTTAAAAGTTGCTGTACATAACGGATTGTATTCAGAAAAGTTCAGATCTGTATAGCAAATAAATGTGTATCTAAGCACTATTAATTACAGTCATCTTGTTTAACGCGTCAATTAAATTATTAATACATTTATATGGTTTTGAGGACACTCCAATTTCTTTGTAGAAATATTTTTGTATAAAGATCCATACGTGCTTGCATTCGCAGCTGAAACTAATGTTTAGCGCAAAAAAGCTGTGAAAGCAGATTTCCACAGCCTCAACGACTTTTTTGGAGCTAACATCAAAATCTATTTCATTAATTACAATGAATATTTTTAATGCTACGTTCTCTGCTGTTTCGGAATCTAGCTGATGCAGATCTCCAACGATTGCAACGTATGGGCCAGTTGAGTTTCCCGTTGCAGAAGAGTTGACCTTCCTGAGGTTTTTGTATGTCTTCAATGCTTCGAGTGTCTAGATAATAAATAAATGTTGAAAAAATTAAACTAAGAAATATAATAACTTGAAAAATAATAATTATATTGTGTTTTAGTCTGAAATGCACTTTACAAGGAAAATCAACAATTTATTCACAGAAATGTTAATATTTAAGTTGAACCTTACCAATACATGAAGAATAAATGCATTCGACACATCTTCAGTTGTAGTTCCAAATATGTCTCCAGACGTTTTTCTCTTTCGAATAATAGGTCCGAAAAGTCTCGGAATGCAAAGCAAACCCACAAGAGACTGTTTACCTTTAAAATAAATTTCAACATTTTTTAATATTTAAATGTCAAATAATTGGAAGTACGGTCTTTATTAACTTGCCATTTTTATAAATTATTTATAATTTCGATTTGTCATAAGGCAATAGAAAAATCTCTGACAATGAAACATTTTATTTCGCGTATCATAAACTTATCATGATATATTACAAGGAATGGAATTTAAATATGGCTAGTAACAGACAATGATTATAAATTTGTTATGAAATAATCATTTATTGCTCCTTCTCATAATACAAAGGGGACGTTTCAGTATTTTTAATTTGACCCTTTTCAAACATTCTAATATTCAACTTAATATAAATAATGATAACAGATGTATAAAAATTATGTATTCTAAAATAGTACGTCTCATAGTCATCTGTTAATAACAATAAATAATTAAAACATTATTTTAAAAATACATAAAACAGAAACAATAAAATTTATCATATGGTATAATCGTCAATTTGTTAATATAAAACGTCATGTCACCTTAATTAAAAATTGAATGTTACAATGGTGGGAGCGTCAGTTAGTTTTAGATTCGAAGGTAAATATTAGTCTAATATTAGTCTAATTGATTAGTCTAATATAAGTTTAATATTAGTTTAATATTCACCTTTGAATCTAAGACTAACTGACGCTTCCACCATTGTAACATTCAATTTTTAATTAAGGTGACATGACGTTTTATATTAACAAATTGACGATTATACTGTGTGATAAATTTTATTGTTTCTGTATTATATATTTTTTAATTAATGTTTTAACTATTTATTCTTATTAACAGACGACTATATGAGACGTACTCTTTCAGAACACATGATTTTTATACAAGTGTAATCATTATTTATATTAGGTTGAATATTAAAATGCTTGAAAAGGGTCAAATAAAAATAACGAAACGTCACATTTGTATTATGAGAAAGAGCAATAAATGATTATTTCATAAACAATTTTGAATCATTGTCTAATATTGATCTTATTTAAATTCCATTCCTTATAATTTGGAATTACATAGACATTATTACATTTTCTATACTTAATTATCATAATATATTTATTTATTATTAAACAAAAAACAAATTTTTTGTTATGAGCAATTAATTATTTTTACCAGAATCAATTAAAGCATCATGTTGAGTTGCATATTTCTTTTTCTCCTTCGTATACGTTATTATTAGCGGAGCTACTACGTCCCATTCATCGGCTAATTTTGTTATTGATCCCGGATACAGAACGTTGAAATCATTAGTCAGCTGTAAATAAATTAATTACTGTTATTCGATAAGAACATTAAAATTTTACAAAAATACTATTAATTTAAGTATTACCAATATGTGACCAAAACTGGAACGAAGACACTTGTAAGTATCAAAGTAATGCTGGATATTATCACAGCTGGTTCTATGACTGAAGGATGAATTCCATTTACTGACTACTTCGACTTCTGGTTCATCATTTTGTTTTAGCCACTCGATATCATCAAACTCCGAAGGAAAACTGTCATCTATAATGGATAACGTTATGACTATCAGAGTTACTAAATTTACAATTGTATTCCAATTTTTGTTATAAACAATACGCAATACATGATTATTTGTGAGTACTTACTTAATACAATTTGTTTGTCAATGATTTTGCATTTTATCAATTTAGCCCTCATGTGAAAATATTTGTCGTAAAGACTTCCACCAGCATTTACAGCCTTTTTCGTTTTTGTACTCTTCTGGTAAGGATAGTAGAACAACTTGGTAGTCCTTTCAGCTGATAATGTTGTTGTCTTAAAAATTGTTCCCAACTCCGTAGCAAGTTCATTAAATCTGTCACTTTCTATTCTACAAACAAAGAAGTATAACACATATTTTTTTCAGTTTAATATATTATTTAAAATATATATACAACATGATTAGCACAACATAGACAACACATGATTTGCACAACAAACATTATATAAAGCTGCCATACGTAATCACACTTGTAAACAAAAGAAATGTTTTATGTCAGTCTATAATGTACTTAGTTTACCTAAATTTGCCTGTAGAGTCATTATTAAACTCGTAGTCAATTAACACATCAGTAATATACCTTTCGTTGATTATTTCATCTTGTTTGAAGGACTCTAAGGCAATTCTACCTCTAATTGTCGAATTTAATATATCGAGTGCCGAAGACAGTTTCATAGACGCTAATTAAATGAAAATAATCATATAATTTAATAACATATTTATATATCAACAATTTTATTTCTTTATTTAAACCTACAATTGATGGCAATAATTGTCATTGGTTGAAGATCAGTAGGTTGTTGCGAACAGGAGGCAGTAGGAAAATTAGAGGGCAATTGACTTTCAGTTGGAGTTGGATTTGGCGAAAGAAGGTTGAGGGACATGTCCACACCCGCACATGCATCTATTCGTTTTTTAAATTTTCTTTTAAATCCACACTCGGTTGAATCAAACAAAGTGTCAATCATTGCATTGTCCATATCATTCGCATTAAACAATTCTTTGTCAATGCCGGCTTCTGCAATAAATTGTAATCACAAAAGCTACACTATCAGAAATATTCGAAAAATTAATAAATGTTTATTAATTTTAATAAACAAATTCTTTTCAATACATGTTTATTAAATTTAAAAAACATTTGTATAAAACATTGAAAATTAATTAATAGTTTATTAAATGTAATAAACATATTTATTAATTTTTATGAAAATGTTTATGTATTTGCATAATGTATATTACATCATTTCCATATACGGTTATGAACATTTTGTCATAAAGATGTTATTAAAATTGTTGATTTCTTCTGAGCAGTGTAAATTGAAAAATTAAAATTAAAAAACTTTTAAATTAATAACGTAATAATTAATTAATAATAATTATATTAATAATGTTGTATTAATAATATTATATATAATTAATTAATAAAAAATTTTCCATTAATTTAAAATTTAAAATTAAAATTAATTTTAAACCTTATGAACAAATTAACAAATTAAGAATAATGTAAATATAAAATAAAAACACAATAGCTTGATGAAAACATAAAAGCAGATTTTATGATTTATAATTTGAGGTTATATGGCACTTACTTCGAAACTTTTCGATGAAGGATTCGAACCCCCAAGATGTTAACGCGTTCTCCACAAAACTGTCCATTTCACACTAATTGTCCATAACAATATAACGCACAAAAGAAAATTAACATATATCACGCGTTTGCCGGTACCGCATATGCCTGTGTAAAACATTTAAACGCGGTCTGCTGTGTGCCACTAGCGCCTCTAGCTGCATTGGCAGTTAGCACTGACCGCTCAACTGTTCGGCAGCGGCTGTTATATACATTCGCAGTATTTGCTAGTCACATTTAACAGAGACTTCGCTAGGCAGATATTAGCAAATACTGCTAAACTTTTTTCTCGGTGTAGTTCCAAATATGTCTCCAGACGTTTTTCTCTTTCGAATAATAGGTCCGAAAAGTCTCGGAATGCAAAGCAAACCCACAAGAGACTGTTTACCTTTAAAATAAATTTCAACATTTTTTAATATTTAAATGTCAAATAATTGGAAGTACGGTCT
>JABFPV010000155.1:0-10589 GCA_022817185.1 Oxyscelio sp. ZL-2020 | reverse complement strand
TGTTACGACCTGAAGAGGACGTCACATAGAACTAGGACGATTAGAGTTATTACAACTCTAATCACCCTTATAAGTTCGAGTTGTAGTTGAAATATCTTAAGAAATTTCTTAGAATTGTTACTTACTTTTACCTTGACCAATTAAAAATCTTAATTGGGAACGGGAACAGCGGACTCAAAGATAGTATCAGCTTCTGAGCTGAAAAGGAATATAAACTCACGAAGGGACAACGTACACGAACTACTATCAAAATTTTATTATTTTAAAAACTTGTATAAAAAACTTAAAAGTTAATAAACGTCGCGTTACAAAAATATGTTCGGACCGGCGTTTGACTCAGAGTCGGAGAGTCGGACAACAGGAAAAAGAAAAAGAAGGGAAATTTACTTCACAGCACTGCCCTTATATACGTTTTTCCGAAAATGCTCAGGAGAGGGAAAATTTCGGGGGAAGGGGTAAGGCCCTTGTGCCAGTGTTTGTCGGATCATGACGTGAAGTTGACCTTTCCACAAAAATATTCATAATTTATAAATTCCATAATTCGCTTAATTATGAATCAAAAATATTCGTGCTACTATTAGTTTTTATTGATTATTAACGAAGAATCTATTTAAGGTTGAATTAATTTTGTAGCACGTATATTTTGTTGTTTCCTAATTTTAACATTTATATGCTTAAATATAATTAATTTTCACATCTCTACTCGAGATAAACTGTGTTTTTAATTGATTATAAGATGTCTTCTCATAGTTAATCTAATTATTCTGAATTCATGTTCGTTTAATCAGTTTATTGAATAGAAACATGAAACTTAATGTTTCCTAAATTTAAATACTATATAGTGTTTATAAAGGTTATAAAACAGACAAAATGCAATAATAACTTTATAAATTGGTTAATAAAGTTAAAATATATATATAATTTCATAATATAATTTTATGAACTTATATATTGTTACAGAAATTCAAAAATATAAAAATCGTACAAAAGTACCTGAAAAACCCAAATTCTCTTGCGCTGTTTGCCTAAACAAACATTCCGTATAGGTATCGACGCTCGATTTTCTCGGCCTCTCTTGCCTAAATAAACATCATTCGGGTATCCGTGTTCAACTTTATAAAGTTTTAGAATAATTTTATTTTTTTGGAAAATTCAAATTAAACGAGTGCTTATTAATTACGATATATAAGCGTCTCGTAACAACCCCGGGCAAATTGAGATAGATTATATAAGCAAAAGGTTTGTTATAATCTATCTTTAAATCGTTACGACGAAATTGTTTGTTTGAGACAAATGATTAAGGTTAGGTTTTCGAATACTTAAATTTTTAAATGTAAAAATTAGCGCATATATTTTTTCCAATTATGGTCCTTCCTGAAGAAGTTAGTCTTTCCTGTTCCTGGGTTTCGGTTCCAGTTCCTTGGTTTCTCAGTTTCTCGGTTCCTTCTTGATACTTCCTTCGGATTTTAATGCTTCATACTTACATTACTAAACTATTAATATTTTTACAATATTACGTGATCGCTTCGATAAAGTGAGTAAAATAATAGATGTATCGCAAAATCTAATCTAAATCTACTAATATTTTCTTTTTTTTTACATGAAATACTCATTTCTATAAAAAGAAAATATTAGATATAGTCACGTCGCATCATATCAAAAAAGAAAAGAAAAAATGGTATTAATTATAAGAATGTTTAATTAAACTATATCAAGATAATTATTTTTCATACGCTTGGGAGCAGTTGGTATTTCGATAGTGGGATAAACTGATGATTTACTCACATCGATCTCATTATTTCGTTCTTCTTCATTCTCCTCATCTTTTCCTGTTTCTGTTTCTTGTCTCTTTTCTTCCTCTCTTTTTCCTTTTCTTCCTTGACCAATTGCAATTATGAGATGAGTAAAAGAATCCCATAATGAAGCGATTAGGTGCAGACTCCATCCATATATGCTGTGAATAGCATATGCATGCACTAATGTATCTATTATCAGTTTTATTACTCTAACCACCATATAAATTCCAATCAGTCCGGCACTAAAGGTTCCGAATCCTACTATGCTTGACCAAAACTTTGTCCATGCCTCTGATACCATACCTTCTAAAATCTCTTTGTCAAACACATTATTTAATGAGATCTTGGGTCTGTCGGCTGGGCTCATTCCCATTATTCCTCTAGTTAAATCATTTAAAATTGATGGTCCTTCCACAGGAAACATGATGTGAGTCCTCAATCGATCTAAATCTTCTGCTGAATAAATACCAGCATTTGCCAAATTACCTGGACTATTATAATGCCAACTTGCCTTGGTTACTGGCTGTATTTCATTCGGATGGTACGTAATCTCTGGTTTATGATTTTCACCAGTTAGTTTATACCATTCGTTTCCCAATTTATACATTACCGGAGTAAATCTATCGCACATTACTTCAGTACCTTTTTGAGTCAAAACTTGAGTCTTCGCAGTCAGGAAGAAAGGTTTATCTTTCCAAGTTACTGGTATTTCTATGTAGCATCCATTTACATCTCTGAATACTACTTCGACTGGGGTACATTGGATTATGTGAGCAACTTGACCTCTAAATATTGCCATATATCCTGGTTTTTTCATTACCGTATATGCAAATTGTTCCGGATCTGTTTTAATTGTCCCTAAAGCATTTTTAAGTATTTGACGCTCTAATTCGCATTGATGAATTAAAATATCCAAATACATTCGTCGTAACTGGCTTTTGAAATGTTTTTCTATATATACAAATTTAGTATTTACATACATAAACATATCTAAATCTTTTGTATTTAAATTTTTTATTTTGGCCATACTTTCTCCGTGAGGTAACTCTACTATCATTAATTTCGGATGTTCGGTTTTCATTAATGTGTAACCACAAACTCTCACTGTATTGGTCTTCCTCAAAGCGAATACAGTGTCTTCATGTGTGACAGTATAAGCAGTTTCAGAAATTTGAAGGTTAGTGTTTTCTACTTTGACTGCTTTACCTTTATATAATAACCCGTACTGTTTAAAATCGCATTCCCCTTGCTGATGAACATTCCAAAAGGAGTGTCCTGCTGGTGTAAGACAAAATTCCTTACCGAAATCGCAACGTGTACCGCCTGGGAATATTAATTCTTTCTTTGCGAAATTTAATTCTGCGTTAAAAGCGACAAGCGTAATTCGTACGGTTGCACTTACTACTACATAGTCCCATGTACCAAATTCATCCGAATAAGTTACGCCTGTACAAGTTCCGTCTCGTGCGACTGTTCCAGCTATTGTAGATCCACGTGTTGTAGTATGATTTACTTCAAGATTATCGTATACTACGTTATTTGTAAATTGCCATCTTCTTGTCGAATGCATATCTCTGCATGTATCCCTTGATATTCTCATTTCATATTCTCTTTCCCCATCAGATACTGCATAATTTCTCGAAAATGCTCCGCAATACGTTATGTGGCGTCTCACTTCTATTCTACATTGTATTACTTGAATAGAGTCATGTTCAAGAAGTTGAAGAAGTTCAATATTTACTTCTGATGTTTTAATTTCAGGTTGTGGTATGTCGCAAGGTCCTACACTCAATAGATTAATTGAGGTTATATTAATATTTTCATCTTTGCAATCATACCCTGTGAGACCATTCACACTTTTCAATAAAATCAATAACAAAAAGGTTTTAAGGAGTCTATCGTAATAATAAGCCATAACTTATTTAAATTCGTACGAAGGATCTGCAAAAAAAAAGAAATCATTTTCTGTTATTACAATCGCGTTCGATTTGCATGAGTTATTTACATGTCATTTAATATAATGTAGGAATGAACTAATCTGTCGGCTGATACTACTCGGGTTTTATTTTTAATTAATATATTTATTGTTTTTGGATCTATTACGTCTATTATTTTGTACGGACCAGAGTAATGGTCACCAAATTTCCCGATTTTATTTCCTGTTTTAAGGAATACAAAATTTCCTTGTACGAATTCTTTTGGATTTAGATTTCTATCATAATATTTCTTGGATCTTTCTTTTGCTTGGATTAAATTTTCCCTGGCTGTTTTCTGCAAATTATGGAGTCGAGTCATTAATTGTACGAGATAATTATCGTACGTGTCTAGACGTTCACATAATGTTAACGGCATGTGCGAGGGTAATATTGCCGTCTTTCCAAAGACTAATTCATAAGGTGTCCGTTTGGTACCCTCATGAGTGCTTGTATTATAGCTGAATAGACAAAGATTTAACCAATTGTCCCAATCAGTGTCATTTTTTATATATTGTTTAATATATTCGATCATAACGTGATGTGATCGTTCTAAAGACCCGTTAGATTGAGGATGGAATGCTGTGGTTTGATATTGTTTGATTTTTAATAGTTTTGCGATCTGAGTCATTAACTTGCTAATAAAATTACGACCTTGGTCAGTTAATGCGGCTTTCGGTGCGCCATATATACACACAAAATGATTGACAAATGCTTCGGCAGTAGTTGAAGCAGTTGCATCGGGAAGAGCTACAGCAACTAAGTACTTCGTTAGAAGACATTGCATTGTTAGGATGTATTTGTTATTGTTGTCTGTTAATGGAAGTGGACCAACAATGTCTAAAGCTATTTTCTCGAACGCACTTCCCGGCGTATCAGTTATGGCCATGGGTTGACGCGTTCCTTTTCTAACTAATTTCTTTAGTTTACAAGGCAAACATTGTTGAATGAAGGTTTCAATGTCATCCTTTATATTTTCCCAAAAGTAATTCTGCCTTATTCTGTTAAATGTTTTACTTACGCCTTTGTGCCCACCTATAGTGCTGCAGTGGTTTTCTTGGATTATCTCATATCTCCTATCTATTGGAGGCGTTGAAACATAATTGGTACATATTGTAATTCTAACATTAGAAAGACGAAATAATTTTTTAATATACTCAAAAATTTGATTCCAATTTACTTCGTTTATTCCATTGAATTTTGGGATGGAGAATGTGTTGACTTTATATTCCTCGATAATTTTATGTAGGTGTCTCAAAGTTGACTTGATCGTTTTCCAAGTTTCCCCTTTGGTTGTATTATTCTCTATGTATAGGATGTAGTGATATTTTTGCCCTTTTTTGACATACTTTATTGTTCCTAAAGGATTTCTCACTGGATTTATTCCCCTATTTGCTAAACAATTTTTGCTTTGAATGTCCAAAGCTTGACCTCTGGTATCAACAAAATACACAATATTGTCTTTTTGCATATGTAATGGATCTCGAGTTTCAATTATATTTTTAGTGATTTCAAACATATGAGGGATATTATTTTCGTCCTCGTACTCAGAGTCTGAGTCTTCCACTGTTTGTGGGTTTTCATCTGACGGGTATGGATCGTCGTCAGGATTTATTATTTTATTTCGTCGAAGTTTCACTTCGGATTTATGTGTCGGATTATTTACGTCGACATACTCGAATTCGCGTTTGGATTCTGAGTCTTCCACTATTTGTGGGTTTGCATCTGACGGATATGGGTCGTCGTCAGGATTATTTCGTCGAAGTTTTACTTCGGATTTGTGTGTCGGATTATCGACATCACTTTCATCTTCGAACTCTTTGGGACGAAGGCTTGAGTTAGGATTTAGGATATGATTGGAATTCGAATTAGATTTTGGATTTGAATTGAAACTTGGATTATCATTTGGATTTGGAATTGGATTAATTTTTGGATCACATTTCATGTTTTCATCACTTAGGTGTCTCTTAGCGGGGACATCATGACTTTCTACCGAGGTTAAGTCGCAAAAGGGTTCGTATATTGCACTTTGATCACTACATTTTCCCTTGTTTTTGTTCCTTTGCTGCTTTTGTAAATGTTTTAACTTCCTTTGCTCAATGTTTTTGCGATACTGTCTTCCTGCTAAAGTAGGTTTTTTAGCTCGTTCCGATCTTCGAACAACTTGAACTTGTTTTGTATCTTTATCAACTATGTCTCTATCGATAGGATTTCTAGATAATGCATCAGCATTCACATTCTTTTTTCCTGCTTTATATTCGACATCAAAATCGTATTCTTCCAATTTCAATCTCCACCGTGTGAGCCTAGAAGTAGGGTCTCTGGCGTCACGCATCCAAGTCAAAGGCTTGTGATCTGTGATTATGGTGAATTTTCTACCATAAAGATATGGTCGAAATTGGTGTACACAGTAAAGAATGGCTAATGCTTCTTTTTCATATGTGCTGTAATTTCTTTCAGCTGAGTTTAGTGATCTCGATACATATGAAACAGGTTGATCCTTTCCAATTTTACCCTGGCTCAGGATACCACCGATAGCATAGTTAGAAGCGTCTGTAGTTAAGATAAACGGTTCATTGAAGTCCGGAAATTTTAATACAGGTGCCTCACAAAGTTTTTGCTTTAGAGTTTCAAAAGCTTTCTGTTGTTCTTCCCCCCAAATAAATTCGGTATTTTTTTCCAATAATTTGGTCAAAGGTTTCGCAATATCAGAAAATTTATGTATAAAACTTCTATAGTATCCTGTTAATCCTAGAATTTCTTGAATGTGGACAACCTTTCGAGGTAAGGAGAAACTGGTTACAGATTCTAATTTTTTCGGATTTGGTCTAATTCCTTGATCCGAGATTATGTGGCCCAGATACAAGACTTCTCGTCTCAGGAATTCGCATTTATCTGGCTGGAGTTTCAAATTAGCTTGTTTTAGTCTGTTTATTAATTCAAAATATTTTGACCTGTGTTCTGCAAGGTTCTTTGCAAAAAGAACAATATCATCCATGTAAACGAATAATTCTGAGTCTTGCAATCCTGATAATACTACGTCCATCAATCTTTGAAATGTAGAAGGGGCGTTACGAAGACCGAAACACATCCTTTGGAATTTAAAATGTCCTAAAGAAGGACATGAAAAGGCCGTTTTATGACTATCATTAGGATGCATCTTAATCTGGTGAAAACCAGATGCTAGGTCAAATACGCTGAAATATTTTGCACCTGCGAGTTTGTCGAAAATTTCGCGAATGCATGGAATAGGATATGAGTCACCAACCGTTTTTTCATTCAGTTTCCTAAAGTCTAACACTAAACGCCATCGTTTGTTTCCTTCGCTGTCCGGTTTTTTGGGCACTATCCAAAGTGGAGTATTATAAGGGGATTTCGATTCCTTAATAATCTCATTATCGTACAATTCTTTAACTTGCCTTTGTATTTCGTCTTTTAATACTGAGGGAAAACGATACTGTTTTACATTTATTGGTTTATCATCAATTGTATCTATCTTATGATAAACCTCGTGGGTGCAAGAAAGTTTCTCTCCTGGTATGTAAAATTGACCCTTACTTTGGCTTATGAGGTGGAGTGCTTCTTTTTTTTCATCATACGATAAATGATCCAAATTTATCAATTTTACAATGTCTTCAAACCTTTTATCCTGAATTACTGTATAGCATTTTTTATGTTTAATTTTCATAATCCTGTCATTCGGTAAATATTCCGCGGGGTTTTTGTTTTGATTACTTTCCTTCATGCACTGAATATTTTCTAAGTGCAAGGTTAGAATTTTAATTGTACATTCTTCATCTGAGAGATTATATAGGAGAAGATAAGAATAGCCGTTTCGATTTGTTACTACCGCTTCTCCCAAAAATACCTTTTCATTAAAATTATGTCGCGGAATGTATCCTTCACACAGATTGGATTCTGCAATTTTTACGCAAATAATACGTCTATTTCTTGGCCGGATTTTAATCGTGTTTTCATAATTGAAAGGAATCCTATTATTCCCGATTTCCAGGCATCCTTTTTCATAATCTATTTTTACGTTGTATTGTTTGAAAAATTCGGAACCTAATAATCCTCCTTGATCTAGTGAAAAGTCATTTGATACTACATGGAAGGGAATTTTGTAGTTTAACCAATTTAATGTAACTTTTCCCAAGGTAGATATGTTTTCAGTCGTTATTCCGCTAAGTTGCAAAATGTTACTTCGGTCAATAATCACGTCTGACTCTACGTGTTTTAGCTTAATCAAATTAGGCCCTGCGCCTGTATCTAACAGCATATCTATAGTTTTTCTCATGCTTATATTTATTACTGGCGCATTATTATTAATGTTCAGCATTACTTGCTTCTCCATGATGGTTGGTTTGTTGGTAGAGAGGTTCTGGGTTGTCGTGTCGTATTTGTGTCCTCCCCTTGGTTCCTGGGGAGGGCTAGCCCGTTTCCCCGCCTTCTGGCATTATTAAATTCCCTTAGCTGACATTTTTCAATAGGATGACCGATGTCCTTACAATATCGACACATTATTGTGCTTTGATTTTCATCTTGTTCTCTATAGGTGTTATAATTCGGGTTGCTTTGCCAGGTTCTATTTTCCCTTTGCCAATTTTGGTTAGGAATTCTATCATGGTTTAATAAATTTTTATATTTAGGGCATTCCTTACCCAAATGACTCTCTGAATCACAAAGTTGACATTTTATTTTCGGATTTCGTTCTTGTATCACGTTGATTCTTCGTGACACTCGACATTCTCTCGTGACATGTCCAGAACGATTACATTGTTGACAGAATTTATTGCTTCTGCAATCACGAGCCACATGTCCCTTACGATTACAAGCTGTGCATTTACTATTATTTTCACAATTACTGGCTTCATGTCCAGGTTTGTGGCATAATTGACAACTTGTTCTATCCTCATTTTTTCTCAATAATAGAGGACAAGTCTTAGGTTTGTGGCCCGGTTTTTCACATAACGAACATACTGATATCTCCAGTTTTTGCATTTCGTGCAATAATTTTTGGTCTTCAATTTCCCTCTCAATCTCGATTGCTTTCTGTCCAGCAGCTTGAAGAGTGGCAGCAGCATCTCCTATGTCTCTTGAAATTTCTCTACCAAGACCTTTAAGAAAAGATCTCCTCATTTGTTTATCAACATCCGCTCTCTCTGCTGCAGTCAAATTTATATCATTGTTTAGGGCTTTCTTTGCTTCCAATATAGCTCGTCCTAAATCCTGTGTACGATGAAGATATTTTTGAATTGTTTCATTAGGTTTTCGGCATAAATTGCCAACCTTTCCCCATAACACGGTGATCTCATCTAAAGGTTTGTAAACCTTCCGGAATGACCTCAATACCTCATCAATTGAGTTTGTATTTATATCCCTAAACTCGCGAAGTGCATCACCTCCAAGACGAGTTCGCAACAGTCGCACCAGGGCAGCTTCCCCCTCGTCCGGTAATGCAGCTTTTGCATCTCTACATCCCGCCGAAAAATCGTCGAAAGAGATTCCATCGGAACCTCCTGTGAAATACGGAATTAATGGTATTACGTCACTCAATCTTAACTCAAATTGGTTGGCCATTTCTAAATTTGCCGGTGGATTTACCGGTGGATGTGCCGGTGGATTTATAGGTAGATTTACAGGTGGATTTCTTGCTGGATTTGGTAGGTTTTGTATTTGAAGTCCTGCTTCTAAACCTACTCGAGGTTCATGTGCTCCCGGAGGTGAACGTGCTAAAGTTCGCCCGCGTCTAGGAATATCTTCGGGGGTGTATAAAACTGTATCTGGGTCGAGGTTATTGTCTCTCAAAGATTTTCGCGTGATTCTGAATTCATCTAATTTTTTACTCATTACCCGATTTTGAGCCCCTCGAATGTATGTCTAATCTAATGAATTCCCAAATTAAACCCTTCAATTCCCTTTTCAATGGCCCGTCTACAAGATCGTCATAATATTTTCCCAGGTGGTTAATGGTTCTCTCGTAAGGAAATGTATTTTTTGAATATTGCTGACTAAATAACAATTCTAAGGATTCTTCAGTTTCATCGGAATGATTTATTTTACAAAGTTCAAAAAATATTTCAATACACTAGAAAAAATAAATTGCTAGACCAACAAATAAAGTTGCTGGGCTCGCTGAAAAATTGGACTACATCAACTTTTAAAACGCTGCTAATAAACAGTGCTAAATCGACATCTCATGTATAGTTGATCTAGTAAAGTGAATTGAAGTTAACGATACATAGTTAATTTAACAATGTTTTCATTGCTGGTGAATATAGGATAAAGGTTATGTTTGCTTGTCACATAGAATTTTGATTATGAAATAAATTACTTTAATATCTGTCGATAAATGTTTGAATAAAACAAAATTATAATATTTACTTATGCGACTTTTATAAATTATTGAACACTTTTAAACGATTAGTTGTAAGTTGTAATGATAATAACAGCAAGGCTGATATTATCGACATTATATTTTCAAAATTAAGATTAAATAAACGGTTAGATGTTTACTTAATGAATAAAACGAATTTCTATCGATAATTTTATATACATTATATTTTCAGTCTGTAATTATTAACATTATCCAACGACTGTGGATGTTCGCTGTGATTATTATGTAACAAAATAATAAAAATTGTTCAATTTTTATATTAAACTAACAAATTTAATTACGTCATTTTTAAATTAAATAACGATAATTTCAACTAAATGTAACTTATTTATAATACGAATCATGAGTAAACGTGTGTATTGTGTATTTACTTTTACTTGTTTTTGGTTAACAATCTAACATTCAAACATTGCTGTATTTACT
>JABFPV010000154.1:0-10627 GCA_022817185.1 Oxyscelio sp. ZL-2020 | reverse complement strand
AATAGTGTTCTGATCCAAAAGGAGACTATGTTGAAAAATAAAGATATTTTTTCCACATTTTTATGTTTCCTTGTTAGGTTGGGTACTTCTGGGTCTAGCTTCACAATTAAATTACACATGTAACTCAACTTATACATGTTCTTATTATTCACTAATTATTAAATGATATGCACAGAATTAATTGTACAAATTTACAAGAACCTGAGTTTAATGTGTAACTGCATATGTAATAAAATTTTCAAAAAACTTCATTTTAGGACGAAGTTGCGCAAGTGGCCTGTAAATCAGCGTGCTCTCATATTTCAAATGCTATTTTAAACATTTTGATATCAGATGATGTTAAACAAATTTCTATGGGTGCTTTACAGCAAGTCAATTTGGACACCATACCATGCGAACGTAAAATACATTTTTTATTAAACGTTGTTGTTCTATTTTTACTGAATTAATAATATTTAATATTTTTAACAGAATTTGCAGCTTCAGAACCTGTATCTGGTTTACCCGAAGGCTCTTTATTGCAATACTTTGCTCAATTACGACAGTTACTGGACTTGTTTATGAGTTGGGATTGGTCTGTTTACTTTCATGATTATGGAAGTGATTCTGGAAAATATAGTCTAGTTACTCCAAACATGGCTATTTTGTTATTAGAAAAGTGAGTCGATTATTTTAAGTTATATAAGTTATATTTATGTTTCAGTAGAAGTAATCTATTATGTGTAATATTACAGGCTTAGAGAATCTGACAAGAAAACAGTTTTTTCAGTTCTGAAAAAGAGCGAACGGGACAAAAAGAAGTTATTAGAAACAGTTTTAAAACAATTACGTCAACTCGCACAAACTACGCAACAATAAAACAAGTAACGTAATTTTTTGTTGAATTTGATTACCAGATAAATAATAGGTAGACAATATTTTGTTACTATGATATTATATTTGAAACTAATGTATATACAATACCGTAGTCATTATTTTGTAATAAATCTTATTAAAATTAGTAATTTATAAATTATGTTAGCTATCTTATTAGTTCGATATTTTTTATAAACAAAAATGAAATAAAGAATTTTTAATCTTACTGGGACAAGTTATTATTATTTATTAAAAATTTATATTCATTATACTCTCTGATGAATACAACATGAATATAATTCTGAAAGTATTACATTTACTCTTTGGCGATTTAATTGCGTAATACTTACACAATTAAATGAATACTTAATTCTGAAAGTATTAGATTTAATTCTAGGTGGGGCGATTTAGTCGCCCCAAGTTAGGTTTTCTTATGAGATTTCATAAATATTTTATATTTCACACTGAGAGAAAAACTCAACAAAAATTACCGTGCTTGTAACCTTAAACGTCCGCAATATCAACCACATGTGAAAAACTGATGTATTTTTCGGAACACTTTACAGTGTTTTTATCGAAAATATAAAGTTTGTCAACATATATTTTAAAGTATAGACTAGAATTTTTACCGTGCTGATGTTTTTTTTCTTTCAGTCAGTAGAACATGTAGTTATTTTTAGTTAAATCTAGTGTGCTTTTCGAAACAAATACCTTTCATATAAGACAGTTTATGTTTCGTCACATTAAAATTTACCGTGCCAGCACGGTAATATGAAATCTTTCTAATATGTGGCGCCCTCTCAATATGCGCCGCTGCTGGAACATGCTGGAACGCTCATCAGTCGTTTCTTCGTTATAACGCAGTTCATGTGTGGTCAAATGTTTTACTTAATTTTATAAGTGAACGAAGTAAACCGCGTGTATATCGAATGGATTTGTTCATAGGGATTTGATGTTTTTTGCAATGCACAATCGTGTGTTTTAGGTGTTGTTAATGAATGAGTTATGACTGAACGGGATGTGAGAGCATGTGCCTGGTACACGTAAAATATCGCAAAACATTGACTCGTTTGTCACACATGACTGATTCGTTTGTCGCACACAACTGAGTAGTGTAGAACAGGATAAGAAATAGTAACCTCTAAAGATAAATAAAGACAATTGAAATGAAAATTTGTCTTTATTTACGTTTAGAGGTTATAATTTTCTATCCTATTCTACATTACTCAGTCATGTGCGACAAACGAATTAATCGTGTGTAGCAAACGAGTCAGTGTTTTGCAATGTTTCCCGTGTAGTCCGTGGTTATGATAACCACGAATTTCGACTTTTTCATGTTTTTCAGGAACATTAAAGTGTGTTTGGGATGAGGGAATCGGGGTTTTCATTTAATAAAATCCTATCCTCTATTATATATATGGTTTTACCTCGTTACTTCTATAAGAAATGTTTCGATAATACTTCCATTAGGAAGTAGATTTTTTTAAGTTCGCTGTTTAAAATTTCCTTAGGAATATTATATTGAAGAAAGCATTAATGAAAAGAGTAAATTAACAAACGATTGTTTACTGTTCCATTAGTCATATTTTTGTTGCGTTATCCGAGTAATTTTTACCGTTCCGCAGCACGGTAAAATTTGTTTTGTTTTGGAACTGATTTTATAAGTAAAGATACATTAAAACAAAAGAAATAAACAGTAGATTTTAAAGTAAGGTTGTTATTACTGACGATTCAAGTACAGTACGGTAAAATTTTATCAAATTTTCACTATAATATTTAAATGAAATTTCTCTCAGTGCATATATGCAGTACATATGTAGTATATATGTGGCCATATATGCTGCATATATACTATATGTATGGCACCATATATACCTCATATATGTGCATATATGGCATGCATATATACAGCATATACGGCAACATATACACTTTTAAAAATATCGTTTTGAGTCAAAACGATATTTCGTTTTAGACAAAATAAAAAAGGACACGGCACATGTAAACATAAGATATAAATAAAGATAAAACGAAAACATTACTCTTTCTTTATTTACTTTACGTGTTTATATGTTTAGCATCCTTTCATATTTTGATCAAAACGATATTTTTAAGAGTGTATATAACATATGCTATACGCCGACATATATGCAACATATATGTGCGCACACATGTCGCATATGTCTTACCGTAAATATAATATATGTGCCACATATATGTTGTCATATATATAATACATCCGTGGTGAAAAAAATTCTCTGAAATCGTCTGAAAAACTCTGAAATTTGATCTGAATATTTCCGAAAATTTGTCTGAAAAACTGAAAATATCTCTGAAATACTCTGAAAAACTAAAAAAAACTCTAAAAATCTGTTAAAATTAGGAATTTTCAGAATTTTTCAGATATTTTCAGAGAATTTTTTCCATCAAAGTATCTAGGATAAAATATAAGTAAATAAAATAAGACTTCGTGGTCTATTGGGAAAGGTCTTGATTTTTGACGTTGAAGGTCAGACTTTCAAATCTCAATATGAGAAATTTTTTCGTATTTCAGATTTTTAGTCGAACTGGAAAAGTCTAAAAAATTCAGAAAAATTCTGAAAAGTCTGAAATTGGTATGAAAGAACTGCTTAAATTCGAACGTTTCTGACTTTCTTAGAAATTTTTCAGATTTTTTTCTGGTAAAAATAGTAGGTTCAATCAAAGTCTGAAAATCTCTGAAAATCTCTGAAAATTCTCAATTTTAGCAGATTTTCAGTTTTTTCAATTTTTTTCTGAGTTTTTCAGAGTATGTCAGAGATTTTTCTGAGTTTTTCAGAGTAATTTTCAGATATTTTCAGATCAAATTTCAAAGTTTTTCAGACGTTTTCAGACAATTTTTTCCACCAGGGATATATGGCGACATATATGTGACATATATAATGCCACATATGCCAAATTATTTTAAAAAATTCAATTATAGACTAAAACAACAGGATTTCATACAAAACATGAACTTACTGTAAGTTTTAAATAATCTTTATTTTTATTAAACTTTGAAATACATTTGAAATGTAAATGAAGGCTGTATTTATTTTTTTGTATTTTTAAATACAAATACTGATAAATTAAATCTGATTAAATCCGATTATTATATTTCAATATAATAATATAGTGACTAATTTTATAATGCATTTAATTTACCTGCTCTAAGTCCTTTGTTGAGTCCTTTGTTCCTTTAATAAGTTACTTTCATTTTATAAATAATTATTCTTAATAAAACGTAAATGTATATATATAAAGTAATAGCATATTGCTCATCAAGTAACTTGTTTTAAGAACTGGAAATAGTACTTGTCACAACTTCTGCCCTTGGAGGAAAATGGTGTTTCTTCCATAGCCAAAAGATTTGCAAAATATAATATATTCGCATACATGGCTGTATATATGCCCACATATATGCATGCATATATGAACGAATAAGACATCGTAACATATAAGTTCGCATATACATCCAAATGTATGTACATATGTGTTTGCATTTATAAAATTTAACCTGCAGTAACATATGCTTACATATATGTCATGTATATGTTTCCATATATATCGCATATATGTTAACATATATTCTGTATATAAGTTTCAAAATACATATATGCAACATATATGTTTTAATATGCAGTATATATGGGGCATATATGTAAATTGGTTCATGGATAATATCATTCATCGAGTATAATGTTATAAATATTCAACGGAAAAAGAAGATTTATCGATAAACCGAAAGTACATTTCATACTTATTACAAATGTCAAGAATCAAATCATAATTTATCCAGAAATAAAAGTACTAACAAAATATATAAAAAATATACGAGCTTATGCCCGTAAACACTTTTGTTCGTAAGCGTAATCAGCTGTCTGGCGCCGCGAGCGCATTCTGTTTGCAGGTTACGATGAGTTGTTGTTTGCAATGTGAACCTTTGAACCAAACTACAAATCTATAAGTTTTGATAATTATAAAATAAATAGATCTATCATAAATAAGCCTCTTGAATTAAATATTTATGAATTTATTTTTGTAGGTTAAAAATGAAACGAATATTGTATCTCTATCTACACGACCATGTGTCATGTGGATAGAGCAAAGCCTAAGCCTCTAAGCAAAGTCCAAATCCTGGGCCCGTATTCTGTAACTTCTCACGTAAACTTTTTCTCACGTACAAAATTTTTTTTTTATCTAATTTATATTGCTTTACAAAAACAGAAATATCTTTACGTGAGAAAAATTTACGTGAGAAGTTACAGAATGCGGGCCCTGTGCCTAGAGAAACTTTGCACTTTTTATATAAACTTTTGTTTCAGTAACATTAAAACGGTTTTTATAATTTCAACATTTTTAATAGAGAGTGGAAAAAAATACTTTCACGTCTATATTTTTTTAAACGTTAAAATATGTTACTATTTGTATAATAAAAATATTATGTGAAAAGTGTCTATAGGTATAAACCTCCTTCTGTATCATTAAATAAATATTTTCATATTACATCAAAACAGTTGAAATATATATCTATCCCAAATTGGTACATTTACCTTAAATGTTAAGAGTTATTAAATTTTGCTTAAATAGTATTAATATTCCATTTTCAATTCTAACATAATTTTTTTTCTGTTTGGAAGGTTTCCTTAGTAGTGACGATGACAATTTACAGAACGATGAAGAAAACGAAGATATTGTTATAAATGTTAATAACCAGCCGTTGTATGAAGGTGCACGAATTACGACAGAAGAAAGTTATCTAACAATATTAAGTTTAAGTAGTCGTCATATTATGACAAAAGAGTTATTGTTGGATATTATACGTTTAATTAACTGTCACTGTCCACAACCTAATAATTGCGCAACATCAGTTTATAAATTAAAACAAATGTTTAACAACAACAATATTCCGATTATAAGACATTACTACTGCATTAACTGTAAGCGTTCCTTAGAAAGTAAGAATGACACCTGTCCTACTATTCACCACAAACCGAAAAAATCATACTTTATAGAATTACCTATCATACCACAGTTAAAAGAAATGTATAAACGCCGAAACTTCTATGAATCACTAAACTATAGATTTCAGAGGAATGAGAATATTGGCTGTTACCAAGACATCTACGATGGAAATGTCTATAAAGAGCTGCAGGCAAATGGTCCACATTCAGAACCAAATAATATTTCATTATCTTGGTATACAGATGGAGTACGAATTTTTAAGACGTTGTTTAACGTTTGGCCAGTTTACCTGACAATTAACGAACTGCCTTACAATAAAAGAATGCAAACCGATAATATGATACTAGCAGCCGTGTGGTTTGGAGATGAAAAACCGGTCCCAAATATGTTCCTCCAACCATTATTTCAAAGTGCATTACAATTAGCTGAAGGTGTAGAAATGCAATTGCACAATGAAGAATTTATTCTTGTCAAAGGTATTATCATATGTGGACTTGCAGACTTGCAAGCAAAAGCCTTGTTTTTAAATATGAATCAGTATAATGGTGAATACGGCTGCCACAAATGCAAGCAAAGTTATACCTCTATTGGTAATAGTAGGGTATATCCATATAAAGACATTGTAATGAGAACTGATGAAGAAAGTCTACAACAAGCAAATGAAGCTCTCGAAAGTGGTACAGTAATATGTGGTGTAAAGGGCTTGTCCATTGTATCAAAATTTTGTTACAAGTACATTACTTGCACGGCTATAGATCCGATGCATTGTTTGTTTGAAGGAGTAATAAAAACTCTATTGAATCTTTGGTTTGGACCAAATGGATATTTACGAGATATGTTAGCTGTGGTTGATGAACGACTCGTAAATATTAGCCCACCATCTTTTGTACAGCGCCGCCTTCGATCTATTGAAAAGCATTTAAGCTACTGGAAAGCGCACGAATTTAAATCTTGGTTTTTTTATTATTCGCTTGCAATTGTAGCAGATATAATGGAAGAAGAAATGTTAGAACATTATAAACAGTTACTGTTAGGAATATCTATATTGTACACATCGAAGATTACTCCAGGTGATTTGATCATTGCAGATATCGCGTTAAAGAAATTTGTTCGTCAGTTTGACCAAATATATGGACAACAGCATATGACGATGAACCTTCATCTGTTATTGCATCTGGTGGATAATGTGAGAAATTTTGGTCCTCTGTGGGTGACCTCATGCTTTCCACACGAAGATATGAATGGTCGTCTAAAAAAGATGGTCTTGGGCTCTAACTCTCCCCAACTTCAAATTTGTTCTGGCATATTAATGTTACAAACTTTAGCAACTGCTAAAGCAGAAATTTTGCAGCCTGAAACGCCCGCAAATGATTTAATTCAACTTCATAATTATAAAGTGGGACGAATGAAAAGACACCATATATCATAATCAATGTGGATTATAGGAAAATGTTTTCTTATACAGAATATACCAGACGAATTTGAACAATTATTTCATGATATGAATAACGGGATCAAGGTTTTTCAGTTTTCGAGATTATTGAAGGAAAAATATTTATATATGACTGAACAGTATATACGTGGAAAGAAATCCGGCAGTTCATATATTACTTATCAAAGTCACGGCAATGAAGAAATTGGTAGTATTCAAGCATTTGTAAGGATATCCGAATGTGATTGTTTAGCATTGTGCAATTGTGAAGCAAATCATTTTGCGATTATAAAGGAGTGTACATCAGAAAAAATCTTTCAGACCAACATTGAGCAACAGTATATAAACCACATCTATCGAATTAATATTGTAAATGAAAGGTTGGTATTAGTTGATATTAAAAACATAACATCAATATGCTATCATATATCAATTTCGCGGCGAAATACAAACTATTGTGTAGTACCAATAAATGCGATAGAATTTGAATAGTCAAAATATAAATATTATTCTTATTGTATCCTGTACAGTTATTTTATAAACTATAGAATTCTAAAACTGAAATGACAAATATGTGGTAAAAATGTAATATATCGACATATTGACATGATTGTTATACATAATTTAATAATAGATTGGCGACAATTATATTTTCTACTCATTATTAGAGTAGAATGTAGCACTTTTCATAAATTTAACCGCGCATTATTCAAATATATAACCAACAGTTTCTGTCTAAAGTCTAAATTGTTACCAGACATGTACCCCCGCTGGTAGTTGCAAGACCTTGACGAAAACGCCACGGGTCGGGTACGGGGGCTAAGTTGACGGGAAGCGAATATTAACGGCAAGGTCGGATGACGGATCCCTATAAACGGGCTCTCTGTAGTGAATGTGTGGGGTATACCTATAAATGGGCTCTACCCGTGGATGAAGAGAGTATGATGGCCCTGACAGGCCGTGGTGGCCACTCCTAGGGGGTGTTTATACACCCTGTCAGGGGAGACCATGACGGTAACGAGTCCCCGAAACGACTAACAAGCAACTACCCGTTGCAGGTGTGCATGAAATAACTGCAACGGTAAAATTCTGTATAAAAATCGTATTTTATGTCCAGACGAATGCCAGACGGAACTTAGTATGGCAAATGTTGCATAATTTGTATAATTATATGGCCATGGGAGGGCGTTTGTAGAAAGTGATTAATATAAGGATGATAATTCTGTTAATTTGGTTTGATTTCTTTCCTTGTCACCAATATTGATATTCGCTAATAATTCTCTCTTTCTTACTCTTATGCGATATAATTTGATTCATATTTGCGGGTCATTTCGATTAAATTGATGAGGCTTAGACGCGAAAATAAACAAACATTTCAAGAAGTTGATGTTTATAAGTGCGAACTTATAAAAGGCGAGGAAAACGCATAGGGAATACAATTCGTTTCGTAAGCTAGCAAAAAGGAAGAAGTCTTGAGTAGCAGTCTGTGGAGTTTCAATTCGAAGCTGAGAAATGGAAGGGTAAATTTAATGTCCTACTAATTATCCACCTTAACTGTCCTATCCTTGACTGAGTTCTCGAGTAATCGGTTCTCAGTTTCCTTCTGAAATCAGCATCAGCACTGAGGTAAACTCGTGCAATCCGGTTGAAATCGCTTATCGAAAAGGGATGCCAACGTAATCCTCGGGACCCTTCGGAAATCGCGACTAACACTCTTGCCAGGGGAACAATTTATGCTCTGGTTTTTGTTTGGGGTAAAATTTAGATGAAATGAGTGAGCAGTCACATCTGGTTGGCTGCCAATAAAGAAAGGGCGCGATTCTATATCGATTACTTGAATTTTACGTATTTCGACGTGATTTCAACGTTGTTTCAACGTGGCGGTTTTGGAGTCTTCAAGGTCCCCTGAGTGTACTACCGCTAATTTCAGCGGGCTCAGTCTGTTAGTTTGGGAATTATAGCTAATTTTGTTAATGTTGATGAAATACATGAATTGAACATTGAGTCAACTTAAGATACACTTGAGTACCTGTTCAACTATTGTTTAGTGGAAACCCCTCTATTCATCTTTCATTCCACGTATAATCTACGTTGCCTCTCGTGAGTTAGGTGGGACCGCAAGTCCCAATCGCAACGTGGGTGTTAATTAATTCTGCATGAATAAGAGGCAAAATATTTATTAATTTGACAATTTAAACAGATTAGCAAAAGGGACAGTCTCGTTAATAATGTTTAAATAAAAGTTGCCGAAACAGGCGGAACAATTGTATTATTTAAAATCAGGCTTGCATTAATATTTCTTCGAGTTCTAATAATTATTCGTATTTTGAAGAGTGTATTTTGAAATGAATTTGGTCGATTTGATTTAAAGAAATAATGGGTAATTTACCTTTCGCTCGATAACACGTAGTCAAAATATTTATCAATCTTCGATATCGAGCATATGATGAATTAAATGAGCCGAATTCCAGCGATTAAATTATAGTTTCATGTATTTAAAATTCTGTCTAACTTCGAACTAATGTAAATGCTAACTTGCGAAAATCGAAGAGATAGTGAATTGAATTTCTAATGATTGTGAAAAATTGAATAAATGCGAATATTATTGAAAGAAAATTAAATGAGATGTTAGCTAAATACGATAAATGATTTGTGTATATTTGCGTACGTTCACCAGGTTTTAGAAAACATTGAGCAAATTTATTTGTAGTTGATGACTCATTATCTCAATCGAATTAAATCTTTCCAATTATTTTCAAATTTAACTTTGTTTGAATTTTAATTGACATTTATTTATTTATTTATTAACATAGAGTTTTTGTATTCATTCGAAAGGAAATTGTGTGAGGAATATTTCGACGTTGTATTGATAATTTGAGAAATAAAATTAATTTTAATTAAAGGGAACCTGATTTGATAAATTATATTTGTTGAAACCAGCCCAGTGTATTAACAGCAAAACTCTGGGTAAAAACAAATTTCTTAGCCTGACTAATTCCAGACTCAATTTAGTATGGAAAAAGTATGGATAAAAATCAATTTTTAGTTCCCCATGAATGTGACATTAAATATAATATGGCGAAAGTCTGGATAAAAGCAGTTTTATTAGCCAGACTAATGCCAGACTCAATTTTGTATCGCGGGAGTCTGGTTGAAAAATGTTTTATTAGCTAGACTAAAGCCAGACTGAATTTAGTATGGCAAGAGTCTGGCTGAAAACAGTTATATTAGCCAGACTAATGCTAGACTGAATTTGGTATGGCAAGTGTCTGGTTGAATACAGGTTTTCTAGATAGATCAATGCAAGACGATATTTAGTTCGGTAAAAGTCAGGTTGAAATCAGTTTTATTTGCCTG
>JABFPV010000153.1:0-10636 GCA_022817185.1 Oxyscelio sp. ZL-2020 | reverse complement strand
CCATTAGAAAATAAATCATAAATAATATACATAATTCACAAACATTTACACATAGAAATAAATCACATAAAAGTAAAGAAGAAAAATTATTTTTCAACACTTACAAGAAACCAAAATTTTTGTTTAATTAATTACTTATCATACAAGCTGATAAAGGTAGTGTCACTGTTATTATTAATAATGATAAATAAATTAAAGAAACATATAAATTAATAAATGATATTAATACTACAAACCATTAAATTAAGATTCAATGAATAAAAATATTGCATTATTACATAAATTATTAATAAAATTGAAAGTTTATGAATCCATAGAAAATTATATTTATAAATTATTTAACACCACATATGGACATTTATCTAAAATTTACACTTTACCAAAAATACACAAACCAATATATAATCATTCAGACCCATAATTTCCATTATTAATTCCATAAAACATAAATTAGAAAAATTTCTTTTATGATAGTATTCCAATAATAAAATATAATATAAAGTTTTTTACATTTTAAACAAAATATTACTAATTTTATAATTCCAAATAATTATATTATGGTTTCTTTAGTAATTTAGTAATTATATTATGATTTCTTTAATAATTTAATTAAAATCATTGCATTTATATTTTATAATAATTGTTTTTCATTTAACTATAAATATTACACTGCAAAAAAAGGTGTCTTCCCGTAAGACATTTCGATAGCCACTTTTGAGACGTTTTTTAGTGTTTTGATGGAAGACGTTATAAACGTCTTGAGGTAAGACACAAACTGAGCATTGCCGGAAGACACCTAAAAATGTCTTCCGTATATTTGTTTTAAATTCGTGATTTATACAAACAATAGTTTAAAAATAGAATAACTAACGAAAATAGTATTAATTATGATATAAGTATAGATTATAGGAACACAGTTACAGTTTATTAAAAGACATTGAAGATTTTTAATAAACAATTTTAAACATAACCTTTGAGCTAAGAAGAAATGGCGTGTTGTAAAATGATTATCTTTCGCGGAGATTGTGGAAAATCAATCCGAACACGAAATTTTGTCTTTCTCACACACAACCTTTGTAATAAGAAAGAAAAGAATGGGATTTTTCTTCGTCGCCAGAGAGTATCATTTTTGAAAGCGCCAATAGATTTATGAATAGAATAGAGCATTAGGGTTATGTCCGAAATTCAATGTTACAAAATCCAATTTTTGTGTTGTATTAACAGGTTATAAAACATGGATCAGCAATTTTATTGTTTAATGTGTTCTTTTCGAACAATAACAAATTATTTGTTAATAAAACATATGGTGCGACATCATAAAAATGATCGAAATTTCAAAGTTAAATGTGCATTACAAGGATGTGGTGCAACATTTTCCGTGTGGAGGACATTTAGACAACATATGTACACGTATCATGCTCAAAATGCTGAAATAGCAAATTTTCTTGTTGAAAACAACAATTTAATTCCACAGATTGAAAATAATGATGGTGCTAACGAAGGTATTTATAATTCATTTAAATAATGAATTATACTATTTAAAAATAAATTGTGTAGATTAATATTAATTGTAAAAGCTACAAATATAAAATATGTATAAAGCTGCTCTGTAATTAAATTTAATGTAATATTTAAAAAATATTTATGATTTTGTATGCCTATCCTTAATATTACTTTAGAACTTATATAAACAATTTTGTCTATAATTTGTCGAACCTAAAGAATTGTGTATTGATATAAATAATTGTATATCTTCAGAAGATGGTAATCTAAGAACATAATTTTAATAATAGATAAAAAGATATATCATTATATCTATATTAACCATGGTCTTAGCTCTTGTTACATTTTTCTTTATATTTTATTAATTGTATGTTTTATAGAAGAAAATAAAAGTGCAAGTATACCCTATTACCGCGTAATTGAAAAGTGTTCGGCAATATTACCACAATATTGTTATAATATTAACTGTAATATTGACAAATATTGTGTATTATTCTTATCACATTACGGGATCATTAAATGTCCGCAATTTTAATATTACAGGAATATTAAAAAGAAATATTCCAGTAATATTTAATATATAATATATTTAGTATGTAATTAGTTTATAATAAAATCAGTATATTTAATATGTAATATTAAATAAGTCAGTAATATTAGAATTAGGTAGGATGTAAATGCAGGTTTGAAATAAATAATGAGGAAAAAACACATAAATATTATCTATTTTTCATAGCAACATTCCTTAATATTTGTATAGTAATATTCTTCCAATCCCAGGAAACGAGATTGTAGTGAAAAATTTATTTCAATGCCAGCTTCTAGTTACAATTTTTTATAAAATCTTGTACAAAAATAATTAAATTTAATACATTTTATTACATGACGATTGTATGAAAATGTTTTCAATTACTATTAGTTTTAATAAGTTTAAAATATTTTACAGCAAATATATATTCAACTGATAATTATTTAATACTTTTGTAACGTAATTCTGCTTCTATATATACGTTTAAAAAGTAATTAAAAACTTAAAATTTTAATTCACCTTTATACATACATTCTAACCTTCAAATTACGAAAACGCTTAAAAATGTATACCCGAGAAAAAAATGAAATGTATTAGACATTATGAAAATTTAATATGTTTTTGTAAAATCTCGTTTCCTGGTACATTACAATAACATTTACACAATATTAATACAACATTTTACAATATTAATAAAAAGAGAACATGTAACGTTTCTGTAATATTCATTTTTAAGGTGATTCTTCTGTTAGCATTGTAAACCGCCTTAAGACAAATGGTTTTTAAGTAATATTTCAATTAAGAGTTAATATTTTTGCATACAAATATAACCAAATGATTCTTGAGGAATAACAGAATATTTTCTACTACATCCTGTCTAATTATAACGTTTTATATTTTGGCGTTCTAGCACATACATCCCTTGATAGTGCTATAGCCATTGAAGACAACAACAACAACAACAACAATTATAACGTTTTTGTGAAGCTGTGAAACAGTATACTGAGACAGGATATATTTGAAAATATTATATTATTCCTTAAGAATCTTTGGGTTATATTTGTATACAAAAATATTAACTCTTTTTTGAAATATCAATTAAAAACCATTTTCCTTAAGGCAGCTTACAATGCTGACTGAAGAATTACCTTAATTTTTAATGTTCCATCAATATTTCAGGAATATTCAAAATCTCGAAAATAATGTTCATACAATATTGCAGGAATATTCAACGCCAATAGGATAGTTCTAATGTAAAAAGCTCTAATTAAAAAATGACACGTAAATAAATTATTCATTTGTAAACTACCATAATTAGTTTAAAATGCAAGATATAGTAAAGAGTTTAATTACCCAAAGAGAAAGGGTTTGTCAAAGGTTGATTTAAGATATGCAAACTTTTTTTTAAAGGTTTGATGAACGTCAAATTTCAGCAACCTAATTTGAACGTTCTACCTATATTTGTCATTCGTGTTCCCTTGCAGTAATGAATGAATTTCTATTTTATTTCCAGCGGGGGATAACTATGAATTGAGAATAAATATAGATCATTTGCAGCGCCATATAGCAGAATTCTTAATTAACATGAGAGAAGATTATAGAATATCTCAAATAGCAACAGATAAAATTCTTGATGGGATAACAGACATTTTGAACGTATTCTCGACGACAATATTGGTACTTTTTTAATATAAATTGAGTATAATTTAAAATTATAAACTGGAAAAATTAATTTGAGTCACAGTTACTTCGCAATTACTTTAAATACACTTATGAAACTATTTAAGGTGATATTTATCTCACTCTATCTGTCTCTGTCGCACAATTAGTGTATTTTTAATTAAAATCGTTGAAATAATCAATTTTAAAAAATTGCGACGTGGTGACATTGTTTTACTGAGGGAGGATATTAATAAATACAGAAATTTCTTTAGTAACAGATTCTAGGAGATGTATTGCTGAAATATGTTAAAATTTAAAAATTATTAATTTCTATACAGGATGAAGTAAGACAACACATAAACCAGGATACAAATTTAGTTAATTTTAACGTTGTCAAGGCGACTTTTAACACAATACAACCTAATACATTGTTTCAACCACTAAAATCAAAATATTTATTGGATAAATTACTCGTCGACAAATTTAATATGGTCGCTCCACAAAAGTTAGTGCTTGGATCTACAGACCGATGGATTAGAACTGAAACACCTCCATTCTTGGACCTCATTCAAGCAGAAGATTTTGGATACATTGTACCATTATTGCCAAGTTTAAAAAATTTGTTACAAATAAAAGAATTACGTGAAAACATTGAAACACCAATACCTGACAACGATGATATAATGCAAACAGTTTTGCACGGGTCTTATTATAAAGAAAATGTTTTTTTTCGACAAAATAAAAATGCGTTAGCTATTATAATGTATTATGATGAGTTGGGAATCGCAAATCCGCTGGGAGCAAGCTCTAAAAAGGAGAAACTTTCAATGTTTTATTGGACTCTTGGAAATCTTCATCCAAAACTACGATCTGTTCAAGACGCAATTCAATTACTGGCCGTAGTAAAATCTTCTGCATTAAAAAAACACGGAATAATAAAGATATTGCAGCCTTTTATAAATGATATAATAACATTGCAAACTGATGGAGTTTTTATTACTGTTGGGGAGGAAGATCGAAATTTCAAAGGTTCTTTGCTTTTTTGTGCTGGCGATACACCTGCTTCGGCTGAAATTGGCGGATTTAAACAGTCTGTATCTGCGTATCGTCCATGTCGTTCATGTATAACGACTCAAGATGAGTGGAGAGAACAATTTTACGACGATAATTTTATTCCTCGAAATTTGGAAGATCATCGAAGACATGTAGAGGCTGTTACTGAACCGAATGCTCCTCAACATGTTACAAACTACTGGAAACGAAGATATGGAGTCAATGCAAGAAGCCCCTTAAGTAATATACCCCATTTTGATGTTACGCAGTGTCTTCCTCAAGACGCGATGCATATTTTGCTTGAAGGTGTTGGAGTTATTGCACTTAAGGCTTTACTTCATCGCTACATTATAGAAATACAACTTTTTACATTAAATGACCTAAATATCCGCATGTCATGTTTTGATTTCGATTATTTTAAAGTAAATAAACCGGCAGACATTTTCCCTGAACAGATCGAACAGAACGGTAATATGAGACAAAGCGCATCTCAAATCTTTACACTTTTACATACATTGCCATTTTTAATAAACGAGTGGATCGATGAACGAGAACAAGTAAAATTGCCAATACTTTGTCACGTACGATTGTTACAAATAATGAATGTGTGTCTTTCGTTCGAAATTCAAAAAGATACAATCGATTTATTATCTCGAATGATTGATCTATACATAATTAATTTTAATGAAATATATCCAAATCGAATCGTACCAAAATTTCATTTTTTGGTTCATATACCTCGTTACATAAGATTGTTTGGTCCTGCGCGACAACAATGGTGTTTCAGGTTCGAAGCAGCGCACAATTATTTTAAAGCGTTGGTTCCTGTTTTAAGAAATTTTAAAAACATGCCATACACACTATCTTACAGACATCAAGCTCGCCTCTGCTTTCATCAAGCAAGCATTTTTCATTTGGAAGGTAAAAAGTTTTTGGATACGGGAGATAACATAGATTTTGGTGAGACTGTTTTACTTCGTAATTTACCGAATGCTGAATTACTATATAATGAACTTGGCCGTGATATTGAACCAGAATCAAAAGTATTAAGATCTTCGAAAATTAAAAGTTTTGGCTCAACGTATAAACGAGGTTCGATTATTTTAATAGAATGCGAAGAAGAATCCTTGCCGAAATTTGGAATAATTCACGAAATATTTGTAGTTGACACGCGCATTTTGATTGTGTATTACATTTTGAAGACAGTGCATTATTTAAAAGTACTCAATTCTTATTTAATCGAAGATTCAGCGAACGATGCTCAACGTGTAATTTGTATGAAGGATTTAATTTTTCCATATTCTCTTCCTGTTTTTATACATAGTAATAAAATGTATGTAATTTTACTCAATAATGAACGCACTGAATTTTTTGGATAGATCAGCATGTATTGTATTTGACTTTTTGAAAACTTTACATATTACTTTTAAGGAATATTTGTATCTAGATAAATAAAAATTATTTCATACAAGAAATTAAACTTTATTATATATACATTACATAAACATTAATATTTTTTAAATAAGTTAACCCTTCTTTACAACATATCATTTTTCTTTCGTTAATACTGCATTTCTATGGAGTTTATAAATGCATTTTTGCATATAAATACACTTATGATATAATTCTAATTATTAGACATTACAAATGTATTAGATTTAATTTATAATCTCAATGAAGCTATACTCTTTCTTAAAAAAAAATATTCTGATTAATTAATCCTCTTAATGCACACGAAGTGATAATTCTTTAATGAACAGTTAGTACGTACAGCATGTATCAATCTTATAAAAATGAAACTTTCATATATCGAATCAGTAATCAGTAAAATCAAAAATTTTAATCAATTCTTGTTATACTCTTATAATGTTCGTGTACATCCTGATTAATTGTTATAAAACGAAACTTTATCTTATACCAACAATTTTAAAATTATGATTTGAAAAATAAGTTATCAAATGTCATGCATGTTAACAAAAATAAACGTTAAAGATGAAATATTAAATTCGTTGCAGTTTAACATCGACATCTCGGACAAACTTTTCGATTCCTCTGCTTGGTACCGTTACTTTTCCTAATACTATGAAATCCAGATAGCTCATTGTTTTTGCATACGCAGTTGGAAATGATGAATCCCACACATAGTAGGTTGCCATTAAACACGCGACTGTTTTTGCAACAGTTGGATTTGGTATTTTGACTCTAACAGATCCATGAGCGACAATAAAAGCAGATGCCAAACTATCTTCTGCAACGTACATGACTATTCGTGGAGAACTATGGTCAGCTGTTAATAATTCTTGCACGGATTGTCCTGCCTAGAGAATAAATTAAACATTAATTAAAAATTAATAAGTGTTTTGTTTTAGAAATTAAATAACAGCACTGTTTATAATACATGCATATTTAGAAAATATATTTCTAAAATGTTCATTGATGAAAAAGAGCCCAATCAAGTCAATGAAAAGTTCAGAAAGTCTGATCTAAGTTTAAATAATCACAATTATTTATTAAATTATCGTAACGAAGAATGATTTTTTTACAAAGCGAATAAACAATATAAAATGTATAAAACTCCAATAGAACATACACACATTTATATTATACGTCCGTATAATATATGTAGCGTTCTATTAGGGCTATAAATTTGATAACGTAAAGACATGAATGTTCTTTTTCATTTTTTAAAAGAAGAAAGACAAAATTACAGATTTTTCTAATAATAATACTCTTAAACTTACCTGTGCTATTGTCACCAGTGGCTCATTCATTTTTCTAAATTTTAATTGTGTTAAATGCTGATAGAGTTTTTCTAATACCAGTGCTTTGTTATATTCAGTTTCTGCATTTAAATTAAAGAACTTTGAAAGTTTCATTAAATTTTCATTAATTAAATCATACATTTCGTTTTCTTTTGTTACTGTTATCATGCCAAATTCAAACATAATCTAAAACCATAATATGTTTTATATTAACGTTTAGATAATTATTAATATTCAGAAGAGGTGTTAAAGAAATTTAAAGTAAAACTAAAATTAACAAATTGTAAGTTGTATCTGTAATGTTAATAATGATTTAAAAGTTTCAAATATGCATTTAAAAACTGTTAATAATAAGAAGTAAATTGATAAGCAATTACCATTGAAAATATGTTCAGTTGAGGGTACTCTTGAATAACTTCTGTGATATTGCTCATTGACTTGATTAATGTTCGACGTAAGTCTAGCGTTTCTTGCAATAAACGTTTTACGTGTGGTGTCTCATCTTCGGGTTTGCATTTTTTTAATGCTTCCATAGCACTGTCAACATCTGATATTGACTGGAATGCGCTATAAATAAATAAATAGTAAAACATTTGTAAATAAAAGCTCCAAATTGTATTCGATAAAATGTAGATGTTGAACTGCATATGGGTATAAAAGTTTCCTATTAATATGACTTTACTTTGTATATGTATAATAATGTTACAGAAAAATATATTATGAATATTTTATTATATAAAATTGTATAATTTTTATTAATATATATAAATTTTATCGAAAAATTAAGTTTTCATTTTTATAATTGTAATCACGTTATGACGTGATTATATGTAATCAAGAATGACGACTTTAAAAATATCTCTAATAGTTTATGGTACAATTTTAGTACAAACATAATAGATACATGACTAAAGATAGCTGTGATTATATAATATTAACAATGTTTACCATAAACTATTACAGATACTTCAAAAGTCGTCCTTCTGGGGTCGCTCTGCTTAAATTTATAGCGAAATTTACTGAATATTTTTCTCCGTGTAGCTGGACAATTTACCCCAAATAAAAATGACTGCTTATAAAATTTGTATATTAAATTTATAACAAAATTATATAAATTTGACATGAAACTGAATTTTAGATTGAGAAATCATTAAATTTTTTATTATATGTAAAAAGTGTTATATATAATATTAAATCTTACCGCTTAGGTATCATTAATGAAGCTGCTTCATAAGTATCTTTACTGCAACTGGGCTTAGCCTCATCTGGACCTGGATCTGTTTCCATCCGCTGTACAAGTTTCTTCGTTTTATAACGATTATTACGAATGTATGAACTTAGTTGACTTTTCAAAACTGACTATAAAAGAAAATTCTCTGTCCATTTCCTTCATGTCTAAACTTTTTTCCCTTTCGTATAATCATTTAGTTGTTAAATTATATTTTCCATCGTGTTTATTTATTCAATATATGATTTATTTTCAGTACTAAATATATTTTTTTATTTTTCCATAGCTACACTGAGAAAAAAGCCAACTGTAGATGTAGTTGTTTTTATGCCTAGCATAATTTGTATACCTACTTTAACAAGAATTTCATTGCTGTAAGTAAAATCGTAATTACGACAACTAAAAACCACAGCTAGGCATAAAAACAAGTGCGGCCGTAGTTACAGCGCCGAAACTTTTTTGTCAGTGTAATAATAGACAAATTAATTATGATGATTAGCTGATAGTGTCAGTATTATTCAATGAAAATAAATTACGCGTGCACAACATGTCGTGCAGCCCTAACAAACAAGCACAAAGTGTTTGAAAAATTATATATTTTCGATTTATAAATATTAATCTTAAAAATGCAATAATCATGAACTAAATTATGAACTATTTAAATTTTGTGTTATTCGCAGATTCTTTTTTGACTATTTTATAGTGTTATATGACCTTCGATAAAATTTGATCAATACGCTATGTTTTATATAAAAGATTAATTATTATTTACACTAGTTTCAAACGGAATAAATTTTCAATAATAAAACTGGCTTTTATAGAGACTCACGTCTTTGGTGGCGAAAATTCAACAACACCAGCAATAGGCCATAAACAAAATTAATTGTATTAAAAATCTCTTTCTCTGCAAACGAATGTTCACGAAGAATTTTATATCGCAAACAAAATTCCATGATCATAATTTACAATCAATTGATTCCAACATTATCTTATAGGTAATGTTGCTTTTATTTTCATGCAAAGATAGTCAGATGTAACATTTCCGCGAATAAAAACGAAAAACAACGAGGCATACATCAATTTCTTATTTACTCCTGACTTTATGGAAGTACTAATAAATTTACTTACTCTTTCAGGTCGCCCATTGTTGTAGAATACTTTTTACATTTATTTTAAACACAATATACAGAAACCATTCGTCAATTTACTAGTGCAGGCTTGTTTATACCGAAAGTCAAACCACAAAATATAAACCTGTAAGTGAAGCAGGTCTGCCAACAAACATTAAGGCTAGTTTTTATGGCGCAATTTTCTTGCCTGGGGAGCTATTTTTGTAATTATCGCACGTGCGATAGGGCCCAAACACAATCACGAGAATAATGGCGTTTTCGGTTAGCGTTTGTGCTTCTTTAACACATGTGATGAAAATAAAGACACGCGTGTCTTTTGTTCCCGGGTGCTGACAGAATAGGTTATCTTTGTCTGAACCGTGCAACATATAAAGAGAAAGAACGTTTGCACTACTAATGCATTTAGTAACAAAAGTGGAACTATCTGTTTCTCGAGCCGAAAGCGGCCAATTTTGTTAATTATAAGATTCGAGATTACAACAATTTAACAAGTATTTTTATTTGAAAATTGGTGAAAGTATTTTATTGAAAATTTTAAGGTTAGATTAAACATCAAACGAAACATCATTATCATTAAATTCAGAGCAGATTTCCTAAAGCTCTATATTATTTAGCCTTTAATAGTATTCGGGTTGTTATTTTTTCATTGATGTCATTATAGTAAGTAGTAATAATACAATAATATTAATATCTCAATTCTTTGATAATATTTAAATATTGTTTACATTAATTTCAGTCGCTTTCTATTAAGTATATATTATTGTATATT
>JABFPV010000152.1:0-10649 GCA_022817185.1 Oxyscelio sp. ZL-2020 | reverse complement strand
AAACGCACGAACGACACGCAGGTTATATTTTCACTGACATGACACCATCAAAACGTAAAACCAGTGCTCTCAGATGCCAAACACACATATGCACGCGCCTCTACAGGACATAATGCGAACTATAACCAGTGTTGGGAAGTGGGCGGGCCAGCGGGAATTTCTCACATCCCCCTCTACTGTTTTCCCGCTGCGGGATTTCTCACGCTTACCGAGAAGCGATCCGGTACACTGCCCTCTGTATGCGGCGTTGTGCAACAATTAACAGAATTGCGCGCACGATATCGGTAACATAGGAATGATTTTTGACGATAATGACGCGGCCCCACCACTCGGCTCAGCGTCTTTCTCTATATTATGCGCTTACCTTGTCGCTCAGCATTAAATGCGAAAGTATTGAAATTATGTTTCGCTCTCGTGCGTCCACGCGACGACCGATATTAAATACATATAATTAATGTTATTAATAACATTTAATGATGTAACATTAATCATTTAAAGATGTAAATTAAAATTATTATAAATTAAATTAGCTATTAAATATTATTCACTTTTATTTAAAATCATGTGTATTAATAATAAGTTGTATGTATTTCGTTTTTTATACTTATTATAATCTTTATAAAAAAAGATAAATTAAAAATAAGTAATAAATGTAAAATAAGGAAAGTTTTGATCTTTAATATGTATATTTTTTATTTCAATTTACTATGCTTAGAATATTTATTTTAAATAATATTTTATTTAAAATCTTTGTTAATGCTTTAAAACAATATTTTAAACAATTTTCATCAATATAATCGCAAGATTATTAAATTTTTTAAAATTAACAGTAAAAACCCTCGTTCAAGGAGCATAGAGTTTTATAAACAGAAATTTTGTTTCTAAAATTTTATGTCACTTTAACGAGGGAAATATTATCATGTTTAACATATATCCAACGAAGAAAGATGAATAAAAATAATTGATTTTTAAAAGGCTGTTTGGAAAACTCAATTTTAAAACTAATAGAAAATTTTAGAAATCCGTACAGCTGAACGTTATCTCTATACAAACATTAATTAAAAATTTGTCTTTTAAAAAATATTTAAAACTGTTTAATTTTTTGAATTGTTTTCTAAAGTTTTTTTAATTTTTTTAATGGTTTTGAAATCATTCAAATCTTTAGAACAAGCTGTAAAACATTTTATAACTCAAATCAAAATATTCAACAGTTTTACATAGATTTCTAATGAAAAAATGTAAATGCCATTAATTTCTTTACAGATAACTCTTTTTAATTTCTTTAGAATTTCTTTAGAATCTTATATCTAAACATAGAAGATTCTAAAGTTTTCTATTGGTTTTAAAGTTGAATGGCTTTTTCTTCAAAATAATCGTTTAAAAGCGATTATTATTTCTATGGATCGTTTTTCGTTGTGTAGTTATAATGGTATAAAAATATGTTTATGAATACCAAAAATTATTAAATTAATAAATTAACAAAATTATTACCCAAAAAACGGTGATAAATAATATTTTTTTAATATTAATTAAGATATAACGTTCTAATAAGATTCTAATAACGTCTGTATAATATATAAAACTTAATAATGTGTTGATTCATCATTTATTATAATGACCAACTATTACAGTATTATAATTATTAAACAGTAGAACGAATTGAATACATATTGGATATATTTATTTACTTGTTTAATTTTCATTACTATTTAAATGATATTTAAATAAAATTTATATAATAAAATTAGATACAACTTTATTGAGAAGACGAAATTTTATTACATTATATCTAAAATAAGCAAATATAATATAATAACTTGTATATATAAAATATAATTACAATTTATAAATAACAAATATAACTTAATGTTCCAGAAATACATATAATTTAATAAATTAAAAGATGTAATCATTGTTTTAATACCAAAAAATATTTTTCAGTCGATCAAACAATTTTTTACATTTCTTAATGTGTTCTATATAATAGTACATCATTACGTACATTTAATTAAATTATTTAACAATACGAAAAAGTTATACACATAGTAAATATAATAATAATATATTATATATTAAAAATCGTTTAACACAGAATATATAATTTATATGTTTCAATGGAAAAAAGTGACCGATTTTTAGTGAGAATTATCTTTCCTGTCATTAGATCTCTGATTAAAGATTTGTTGAGAATTATTAAAGACATTTATTCTGTAATAAAAACCCAAGGATTATGCAATCGAAATTTCATAAGGCACATTAAAGATTTATGATGAAAAATCATAATATTTTATGACAAATCATAAAGTTGAAATTTTAACAAAAAGATCACTATTAATAAGATTCGAACTCGCATTCTGTCAAGATCTTATTCGCTAATTATTATCAAAACAACAATAGTTTCATAAAACTGTTTTTATTTTTCAACATCCAATAATGAAAATATCCAGTAATGGGTTAAGTAATGGGTTTCCTTTACCTTCCTTTTGTATATTTGTATACAAATGAAAAAGATACATAATGAATGTGGCATTATTACATTCTAATAAGACTACACTGTAATTAGGATTCTGTCACTTTATATGTTGAAAAATAGTTCTTCTAATAGTGTAACTTAGTTCGTTCAACAGAAAATGTCATTTAAGAATATATTACAACTGGCAAATTCAGTTGATTTTACTTATAAGACAGTTATTAATACTTTCAAGTTCCATTTTCAGTAATCACCTATCAACTACTGATTTTTATAGTTATAAAGAACTATTTTATCTATTTTACTGGTATGGTTAGTTGTTTCAACTACCATACAAAAAGTAAACTTAATAATATATATCAAACAAAATATTATAAATAAAAACTTATTTATTTATTTGTATGAAGTGCACGCATATTACAAAGTTTAATTTTTCAAAAAATTGTTATATTAAGTATACATAACCAAAATGTTGTTTAATAGGAGTAAGTATAATAAATATAAAAACAATTATTATCAATCAGATAAACTATAAATAAAGATATTAGATAATTTTACAAAAAAAATAGAATAAAATACATAGTATAAATGAAGTATAATATAAATCGGCAAAGTATATCAACGACGGTCACAAAGAAAAGTATTAATCGAATTGAAAGATAATAACAGATAAAAGTGGTAAATATTAAATGACGGTTGGAACTAAAAGCAGATACAAAGTAAAATATGAAATTCGAAACTTGTATTAGTCAATAATTTATTCAAATCTTAATATTCTTTTGCATATGTCGATTTTATTATGGACAATTAAATCGTTGCCAGATTATTTATAGTTTTACACATTTCAGTTAAGGGATTATTACTGGTATATTCTGATTTATAACGGCATATAACGAATAATATTTTAAATGTAGAATTGTTAAGTGGTGCTCTAAAATTTAATTTATTCAATAACATTACTCGTGGAAATAGTGCGGTTGGGAAAAATTCGGTTTGAGTTTGGGTAATATCTGACTCAAGACCATTGAACTTGAAGATGTTAATTTTAGATTATTTCTGTCTCGTGAAACAATTGATTTACATTTATTGAGATTTAAATATAAATCATTATTAAGGCATCATTGATAAATATCATTCAGGCAATTCTAAATTTCTAAGAAGTCATTATCAAACTTAATACATTTAAAAATCTTTAGATCATCTGCAAGTAGGAGAAATTCAATATTGTGTACTGATAAAATTATATAATTCATATAAATGTTAAAAAGAAGTGGTCCTAGATGTGTTCCTTGTAAAACTCCAAATTGTGCAATGATTTTATTTGAAATATAATTTTTGTATTTTACTTATTGACCTCGATTCGTCAGATATTTTTCAAACCAATTCAAAATAGATGCATTAAACTATAAAATCCATAAACTCAAACGATTTCAATATGTTCGACAAAAGTTGATGGTTAACTGAATGAAAGGTTTCACTGAAGTTAGGATAAATGCTGTCGACTTGATAATTCTCTTCAAGTTAATTCGGAATGTAATAAGAATAATATACCAAATTTTATTCAACATTTTTACCTTCAATAAATCCAAATTGTTTACTAGAAAGGAAGGGCCAAATTTTATATTTAATTTTATCTGTTATATTTGACTGAAATAGTTTTGGAATTTTATATTAATTCTTGAAATGGGTCTGTAATTCGAAATTTAATTTTTGTTTCCTGACTTGAATATAGATGTTATTAAGGAACATTTCCTATATTGAGGTGGTCGACTTTCAGTAAAAAATTTGTCACATAATATTTTGAGGCAGTAAAAAATATATAACTGCAATGTTTCAGGAGTATTGTAGGTATTCCATCAGGTCCCAAACCTTTATTAATGTCTCATTTATTGATTTTCTCAAGTATATCTGTAATCGAGATGTCTATTGCATCAATAGTATATATGGTGTTTGATCTGTTAGAAATATATCTTTATCAATAGAAGATCTAAAAAATGTATGACAATATTCAGCAAAAGCATCTATAAACAATTTTCCTCTAGATTAATTGATTAATTTAAAGAACGTACTATTTGGTAAACCTTTTTCAAGTTCTTTTGAATTAGTATATTTGCAGAAGTATTTAGGATTTCGCATAATTAAATGCTTAATATATCTGAATAAATGTTACAATTTATTTTTGCTATTTCTTTGCTAATTTAACTTAATGTAGATAATTTAATGTATTCAGTATATAATTTACTGCGTTTATATTCACTATGGGCTTTCAATTTCGATAATATAGAATTTGTCAATTCACTACTATACCATTTCAGAGATTTTGATATACGGATTCTCCTTGTGGGAGTAAATTCGTTAATACAGTGGTATAAATGGTTATAAGAAGTAAAGATACAATCATCGAGTGATAAATTATGAAAATTAATTTTTTCACATAAATTATCCACATAGTTAATTCTTTTGGAAATCCGCTGAATCAAAATCGTATCTCCATTCATCATAATTATTACTCATATATGTGTGTTTAAAAGTGCAATTTATGTCTAAAGAAAAATAATGTTTATCACATAAAACAATTGATTCTAATGAATCAGCATAGCATGAAACATTGTTAAAATTTGCAAATATCAAATGTAAATCAACATTGTTAAAATTATGTAATTATTTAATTCATATAAATTTCAAAGATTAACAGCCCTGTTGAAAAATACTATTAGAAACAGTTTTATTGGTATCTATAAGTCTCTATGCGGTTTTTGTCCCCAATTTCTAATGTTTTTTATAAGTCTCTAATTGTATTTCCAAATTTTTCTTGATGTTTATTTGTATGTATAAGGAATTCCATATAAAAATCAATTTTATCATAGCTCTAACAGTATCTGTGCGGTTTTTGTCCATGTTTCTATATGGATCTAATGGTATCTAATAGTATTTTTCAACAGGGAGAGTCTGACAGAGAGAATAGCAGAAATATTTTTCTCTCATAATGTAGTCTTACTGTTATGAACAGAATAATTAGCAAATTGACAATTGTTCCAATTTATATTGAGAGTATTATAGACACCAAAGATTATCAATTGTATCTAATATCTAATTGGTGGAAATCTAAAGAATCTGCAGAATTGTCAACGTTTAGCCAATCAGCTGCTTCACAGAATTTTTTGCGGGGAATCGAAAACGCAAGCCCAGTTAATATCTGGATATAAAAGATCAATATTTTTTATTGTTGAACAATGAAAAATCATTATGTTATAAGATGCTAATGGTGGAAAATATAACATGCCAATTATAAGTTCTTACAATTAATATTATACATGATAACATGAAATGTGTTCTAGTATTTTACTTATTGCCTTCGATTTGTCAGATAGTTTTAAAACCAATTCAAAATAGATGCATTAAACAATAAAACCCATAAACCCAAACGATTCAATTCAATTTCATTCAATTTCATATGTAAAATAATTATGTTATTTATGTCCTGTAGTGTGTTATGCCCATTATGCCCAGTAGTGTGTTAACCTTTGTAGAGCGGGGGTGGTCGATATACTGACCAACTGTCAGTTTTTGAACATAAGATTATTAATCCGATGAATTTAAGTATACATTTTCAATAAAATGAAAGGTCCATTTGAATAGAAATTTTTCCGTTCTCTAAAAGATATACATAGAATTACACATGGGCAACATATAATAGGCCATATAAATGTCAATTAGTATACCTTTTATTGGTGTTAAAAGAAAAACGAAAATAATAAAGCCTAACTATCATTCGAACTCACAAACGCAGAGTTAAAAGTCCAGCTCTTTAACCGCTCGGCTATAACAATTTTTGTAACGTGAAACCTAGCTAAGCATTCACGTTTATAAATAAATGTTTGGATGACAAATGAAAGATTACAAATATAATATGGATCAATAAAAAGTCATATTTTATGTTTTCACTTCAGAAAACTGTATGTTTTAAAATTAAACATGTGACATTTTTATTTTTAATGTAGAATTTTTTAATTCGAATTTAAACATACATTTTCAGTAATAAAAAATTTTTATTAATGTTACATTAATGCTGGATAATCAGAAAATTTCATTATATATTTTCATTGCTAATCCTACAAAAAAAAAGAAATGGAAAAAATTAAATTTTAATTTCTATCTATTAAATTTAATAAACGTTTCTACGCACTGAAATTAAATAGGAAGTAACTGAAATTTCTGATTGATATCCATTTCTTTCTACTGATGGATGAAATCGTTCGTTATTAAAAAGAAGAAATAGTTTTAATTTAATTTCTGTAAAGATATTAAGTTTTGATAAAATATTAGAATTAGAAAGCCAATAGTGGCTAATAGACAATTTTCTTTGTTAAAAGCTTCTTTTTTTTGTACTGATTAATTTTAATGACAAATATTTTTTAAGTTAGAAATGGAAGGCAATAAAAATCAATAGAAAAAATTCCTTTTCAATGACTTTCTATTTGTTCACAGAAATTCAGTTTTGATATTAAATTATAGTTTTGAGAATGTCTTTTTTGAAAAAAGTTCATTCAAATTTTTTAGATTTCAGTTGATTTAAATTTCTTTCCATTTTTCTTTTTTGCAGGGAATATCTACAGAAAGATTTATACATATTATTACTATTTTATAATATAATTCGTATAATTACCCCCTGAAAACACATATGCATGAATTCTGTTTTTGTAAATTTAATGTTCGGGTGCGTCCGCACTTTTGCACAAATTTCATGCTAACAGTATGCTAACATACTGTAACAGTATGTTACTTCTATTTACTAGTATGTTAATATAAAATTTGATTATATTTTGTGTTCAACATGTTTTCAGTCTGTAAACCATATGCACGAATTTTGTTTGTGTAAATTTACTTTTAAGGTGCACCCTCGTTTTTGCATAAAGTTCATTCAAAAATTACGCTAATATACTATTAGTATACTGTTAGCATAAAATTAGATTACATTTCGTGTTCAACGTGTTTTCAGGGACTTTAGTTAAACAAACAATTGATCCATATATGTTGTAAATAATTGTCCTAATGTATCTACATTGTAATTTTCTGTTAAAACTATTATTCTACATTACATGTCGTAACAATTTTATTGATATTAATCGAAATAATGAAATTAAAGCGTTGATATTGTGCTTTTGTTGATAAAATATTTGGTCTGTGTTTTGGCCCAATAATGGCGTTATGTGTATCCACTTTATAGTATATTTTTCTGCAACATTACAAGTAGTTACTTAATAGATCAATTATTGGTCAATTTTAGCACTAAGTTTTTATAATATAATAGCATTAGAATGCGCAAATTATAATGGTGTTCTTTATAATGTAACATTAATTTGTCTACTAAAAAAAATTAAGATTTTTTAAATTCGACTGTATACAATTTATGTAAATAATGCAGCACAATGAGGAACAACCTTTACATTACGTAAATTCGCGTATACATAATGTTTACATAAATTTTACATAAATATGGCTATCAGGGTTATTCATTGGATTTTTATTTTCGCGAATGCAATCCAAATCAATCCATTTCAATACTTTGCTGGTTACCAAGATGAACAATTTTTGGCCTCCACGTTTTTTTATCTCGGCGCTCATTCTCGAGTTCAGGGCCAAGTTTGACAAAGGTTGCGTCTGAGAATGGAACACTACCGCTTCTCATTTGTAATAAGGTACCTTCTAGAAATATCTTTCTGAAAAAGTCTGAGAAATTCTAAAATAGTCTGAATCTTTGTTAAAATTGAGACTGTCAGAGTATTTCAGATTTTGTCAGACTTGTTCAGACTTTTTCAGATTTTTTCAGACTTGTTCAGACTTTTCAGATTTATCTTCAAATTTTTTCAAACATTTACAGAGTTTTTCAAACTTTTTTAAACTTAAAGTCTGAAATACTCTGACAGTCTCAATTTTAAGAAAGATTCAGATTTTTTCAAACTTTTCAAACAGTGTTTCAGACTTTTTCAAACTTTCAGACTTTCTCAGATCAATTTTCAGACTTTTTCAGAGTCCTATTTTTACAAGGGGTTACATTCTATTACCAGAGGCAACCTTTGTCAAACTTTGATTATTTAGATATATTGGTGCTGCTATAATATTGCTGCTATTTTCAACTATAAGAGAAAATATGCGTTGTTTGGAACGATGTTGTTTTTTTGGAATGACGTCGCCGACACAACAGGACTCCTGACGTGTTTTTTGATCTAAAAGTTAGAAGAAATGTTTTTATGTATTAGAAATTAAAATAATAATTATGCTTACAGTTTCAAATAAATACAACCTTGATACAAAATACTTATAGATACTGATAGGTCTGAAGAAAATTTCACATGTGTTGAACAAAAACCGCATAGGCACTAATAAAACCTATTGGACTTTATTCGCAAATACTGCTAAGAAAACAATAGGCCTATTAATTTCTATGTGGTTTTTGTCCACATGTTGAATTTCTATTAGTATTTTTTAACAGGGAAATTATCTCATTTTTATCATTATCATTATTACTTTATTGCAATTATTATTTCAACATACAAAATATATTATATGCTCTTTTTATAATTTAAATACACTAATTAATAATTAAAACAATAATAAATGATTTTAGATAATTTTAAGTAACATATGATTGCATTTATTTTAAACAAATTTAATTTACCTTGTCAGTAACTGGATTAATGAGTGTAATTACACCAAATTTTTTTGGCCGATCAGCATTTTGGTGTTTCCCTATTTCTTTCCATGTTTCACTCCACACTGAAAAAAATTTAATATGTTTATTCAATTCCACCAAGAAATTGACATTTGAATCACTCAACTTAACTACATTAAACTTAATTTAAATGAATTGTACTTATTTTAAGTGTTTCATGGAGTTGTACTAACACCATCGTTCGTTGAATTGTACCCAACCCCACAATGAGGTTGTTTCAAGCGAGTACCAAACATTTTTTTTCAATTCATGTAGTAACTGTTCATATGTGCAAAAGTTCATATGACTTTGAAGCAGAAATTGTTTCATGGGTGTTCTTCAAGTATATATATCTGTAACTATTAAATGTATACATTATAAATTTTATTAAATAACTTGAATGTAATTATTGTAATATAATTAACGAAAAATTATTTATGTTACAAGCATAAGTAATCAAAATAATTAGAATGACAAGATATTGATATTTTATAAAACATTACAGTTTAATATTATTCTTTTATTAAATTTTATGTACTATATACTAAAAAAAGAATTTGTAATAAGATATCATCATAAAATAATAAAGTAATTATTTTATTAATTAATCTATTTAATCCTTCATTAAAAAACTTATATTTTTAAATAGCACAAAAATATTATAAAATATAACTACCTTTAAGCACGTAAACTTGACCCACTGAAACAAGATTTAAATAAAATGATATATTGAAATATCTGAAGAACTTCTGGAGTACTGAATTTCACTGACTGATAATGTTCTTCCTCTAAATAAAACTAAAACAAGATACAATATTGTATATTTTTTTTCATAAACATTATGATTAATATTATTCATATTTAACAACTGAATTAATTATAATGTAATACAAATAATAATTCATAATTTTATTATTACATATATCTTCCTTTATTTACACTTACAAGAAGTTGCCTGCAATGCCAAATTATGAAATGACCTAATTAGAGACGATTGTATTAAGACAAATGTCTATATGCCTACGTGTGACTAAACAAAACTGGCTCTTTGAGTATTTGGAACAACAAATGGAAAACAGAACAAAATAAGAATTACTAATTGAAACAAGAAATATAATGAGATTATAACAGAAGAACAATATTTACAAGTAAATATTAAACCAAAATAAAATAAAGTATATATATATATATACAGGGTGGACCATCTGAAGTTTCCGATGAGATTATCTCGAAAACTATACACCAGGTAAAAATAGTGCGGAAAGACAAGTTCGTCAGCTCAAAGGGGGACATCAAATGACACCAAAATTGACCCCCTACCTCCACCCCCTGGGGGTGGGGCGGGGGGTAACTTTCAAATCTTAAATGGGAACCCCCATTTTTTATTGCAGATTTGGATTCCTCATGAAAAAATAAGTAATTTTTATTCGGGACATTTTTTTCGAATTGTTGATAGATGGCGCTATA
>JABFPV010000151.1:0-10676 GCA_022817185.1 Oxyscelio sp. ZL-2020 | reverse complement strand
CCCTACCATCGAACATAGTCACAAACCGATTTAATAAAAGTAACATTTATAATAACTCGTGTCGTTATTTGACTCTTTGCCCCTAAATAAACATACCCTCACGGAAATAAACCGCGAGTGCGTTACAAAATTGGTGACAGCGGTGGGATCCCGCAACTTCTCTGGACCATTCAGACCAGCCGAGGAACCAGCCCAAAGTAACCAGCCTGAACCAGCCGGACTAGTCGAGAAACCAGCTGAGCACCAGCCGAGGAACCAGCTAAGGACCAGCCGAGAACCAGCAGAGTAATCAGCATAACACCCCTGCGTTGTCCGCACGCCAAAATTGTGAGTTACATAATCACCTTTCCTTATTTTTGTTTAGTCAAACGAACGCAGTTAAAATGCCTTTAGAAAATCATGCCGCGAATAATGACGCACTCGAACAAGGAGTACTGCGGGCTAGAGAAGCCTGCGAGTCAATCCCAGTATTTGACGGAAAGAACATTCCCATAATGGAATTTTGTCGCCTTGTTCAAACAATCGGCACCCAGCTGATTCGAGGCCATGAGGTCGCGTTTCTAACACTTTTAGTGACGCGACTCCGGGGACACGCGCTTTCAATTTACGCCCCTCGAATGCATATATTTAGAAACCTCGCGGATTTTCTAGCGGACATTAAGCAAACGTACGATGACGGTCGCGACACCGTTTATTGGTTAGGAGAATTGAATCGTCTTTACCAGAGAAATGAAGAGACGATTGAATCATATAGTACCCGCGTCCGGACCACGGTAAATACCGCATTGACGAATTTAGAATTAAACTTAACCCTTACAGACGAAGCCAAAGACGCCGAGCGCGCGATTTTGGGAAGAACGGCGTTAAAACAGTTTTTAATTGGGCTTCAACCTGAATTGGAAATCCGAGTCAGAATGACGGGACCGGTAGATTTATCCGATGCCATAAAGTTAGCAAAGGGAGTCGAGCGCGAATATTTAGACTTGACAAATTTTGACAGACAAAGAAAGAGCGACCGCACCCGCAACATACGCGACCCTCGGGACCTTTTCACACGTTCGCAAAATACCGCTTATTGCAACTATCATCGGGCACCGGGTCATAATACCGAGGAATGCCGGGCCCGCCGCGAGCCTGGTCCACGAGGGACCGGCGGGGCTATCCACCCCGAACAAAACAACCCTCCGTATAATAGACCTCGAGATACAAACAACCCCAGGTTCGGGTTTAGCAATAGGAACACCCAGTACAATAATCAGAATCAGGGAAACAATTATCGCGCAAATAATTCTAATTATCGCGCAAATAATCCTCCTATCCAAACGACAAGAAATTACAACTATGACGCTAGAAACTCTAACCCCCCGAATAATTGGCGCGGAAATCAAAATGACGCGTTGGGTGAACAGAGAAATGTTCGATTTTTCTCAGCACAAAATGATCATTTAAACTCCGATTTGACTCATCGGAGCGAGGGACCAATGAGTCAGCAAGTCGAATCAACCCTCATTTCGCATATTCAAGGCCAAAACCGACACCAGCTCGAGTAATGTTAGGCACTGGTAAAATTGCCAAACCGCCTGTAGTCGAATTAGATTGCGCAGAACTTATAGCTGGGATGGGTAAATTTATAATTGATACAGGCGCGGAAGTAAATCTAATAAAGATTGGGAAAATTCATCAACATCTGCGAGCAAACGAGAATATTAAATATGAATTAAGCGGGATTACAAGTAAAACTGTACATACACTGGGAAAAACCGAAATGACATTTCATAGCCGGAAAATAGATTTTCAATTGATAACAGACAGTTTTCCTATTGAAACTGACGGAATTTTAGGAGCAAAATTTTTCGAAGACCATCAAGTCGAACTGTCATTTCGGCATAGAATGTTAAAATTTGACGACATTTGCATTCCCTTTGTACAAAGCGAAACAGCCGTAATAAATGAGAGATGTAAACAAGTAATTTATGTACGTGTGCAAAATAATTATGAGGGAAAGTATGGTTATCTACCGCGATGTCACTTAAAGGACAACCTATTTTTCGGTAATGCTATAGTTCGAATCGAAAATGGAATCGCTTGCACGTACATCTACAACACTAGCAATGAAAAAGTACAAATCACGATTCCAGTTGTAAATATTGAAGATATAGAAGACGTACAACAACCTAACCTTGAACCTACCACAAACGCTAGAATTTTACGCGCCGCTCAAAGTAAACGCGAAGAAGAAATACTTGATCTTATTCAAACTGACCACCTTGACGACGACGAACGTCAATCCGTAGAAAATCTTATCAGTAAATACAGCGATTCCTTTTACTTACCAGGGGAATCGTTAACATGTACAGAAAAGTTGACGCATAGAATTATTACAACAGACGAAAGACCAATCCGAACGAAATTATACCGATACCCACCAATACACAAAGATGAAATCAAACGACAAGTTGACAATTTGCTAGAACAAGGGATAATTAGTCATTCAGATTCACCTTACAGCTCACCTTTGTGGATTGTCCCAAAAAAACCAGATGCTCAGGGTAATAAAAAATGGCGTATGGTAATCGACTACCGTGCTCTTAATGATAAAACTATAGGCGATGCTTATCCATTGCCACAAATCACCGAAATTCTCGATCAACTCGGGAAATCACGATATTTTTCAACCCTTGATCTCGCTTCCGGTTTTCACCAAATACCGATGCACCCCGACGACAAGCAAAAAACTGCATTTAGTTCGCCCCACGGTCACTTTCAATGGAATCGCCTTCCATTTGGTTTAAAAAATGCACCAGCGACGTTTATGCGCCTTATGGATAGCGTACTATCTGGTTTACAAGGTACCGAACTGTTGGTTTATCTCGATGACATTGTAATTTACGCGCGAACAATAGAAGAGCACAATCGAAAATTTTACAAACTCATGGAAAGACTGAACGGAGCCAATTTGAAACTCCAGCCGGAAAAATGCGAATTTTTACGCCGTTCTGTAAATTATCTTGGCCATGTCATTACGGAAGACGGCGTGTTACCAGATCCCGGAAAAATCGAAGCCGTGAAAAAATTTCCAGTACCTAGAAATGTAAAAAACATCAAACAATTTTTAGGACTAGCCGGGTTTTATCGACGTTTCATCCGCGATTTCGCAAAAACCGCACAACCACTCACAAAATTATTAAAGAAAGACACAAAATTCGATTGGACCGACTTGCAACAAACAAGCTTTGAGACACTCCGAGATAAACTATGCGAATCACCTATACTTCAATACCCCGACTTTGAACAACCCTTTATCCTTACCACCGATGCATCGCAATACGCGGTCGGTGCAATTCTGAGCCAAGGTCAAGCTGGAAAAGATCTACCAATAGCTTATGCATCTCGTTCGTTAAATCCAGCTGAGAAAAATTATTCAACTATTGAAAAGGAATTACTAGCAGTCGTTTACGGCGCGCAGCATTTTAGGCCGTATTTGTACGGAAAGAAATTTACAATTCTAACCGATCATCGACCTCTGCAATGGTTATCAAACTTAAAAGATCCGACATCGCGCCTTGCGCGTTGGAAAGTTCGATTAGAGGAATTTGAATATGAAGTAAAATATAAACCCGGTAGGCAGAACGGAAACGCCGATGCGTTATCTCGAAATCCGCCAGTTATTGACAAAAAGCATGTACTTATAATGAACAAAGAGCAGCGTAAAAGAAATCGTCCGAAACATGAGTCACCCTCCGAGAGTTCGGAGGCACGTAAGAAAGAAAGAAAGAAGCCGAAGCAAGCGGAAACTCTCTCTTCGTCGAGCGACGAGTCCGACCATGATAAGAGCCCTCCTCACCAACGACCAATCGCCAAGAGGGGAAACGACGGCAGTCTGTCCGACTTGCATAAGCCCGGCCGGAAGAAGGGGAAGCGACGCATCTTCTGGGAGTACGTATCTGAAGATTCCAATACAGGGGAAGAATCGACAACAGATGATGACTTTGAGGAAATCCAAGGCCCAATTACAAGACGAAAACGTGAAATATTAAAAAGTGCAAGGGAAGGTATGCGGAAATCGAAGGAAAAAATTGATGAAATTATAAAGCAACGCACCTCACAGAATAAGCCGCCACTTACGCGCATCTCACAGGATAAGCCGTCACAAAAACAAATCTCATCAGAACGAAGAAATGAAGATGAAATTTTGCCGTACCCTGATAACGCGCATGATTTTAAATGGCTCAAATTCAAGCCAGAACCGCAGCGTCTTATTTCCGATACACATGTACCTGCTCCACGCTTCACGCCAGGGCCGCCTCTAGGATCTGACTCACCCGACACCGATAGTAGTACAAACGAAGAATGCGTACCGGAAGTAATAAAAACTACCGCGACAGTACATAATAGTAGCAACACTCGCGATAATTGTTACGATATACCACCTGACAAAGCGTTAGATAGCCCTTTCCACAAATTGCGTAATACTCAAACCCCGCGTATAACAGGTATCGAATATCGTTATTTAAACGTAAGGCATTCAAATGCTCCTTTGTTAAGTGAACATAAATACATTGCATACTTTTTGACTCAAGATTGCAAATCACTGACCCCATTAATATCGTTTCTTCAACATAAAAATTTATTCCAACCATTACAGATATCAAAAAAGAAACCAGTAATCGGAAACGTAATTTACACTAATGAACATACTTTTCACTTATATGGCATGATTGTAAAAACAAAACTTGAAGCTACTGCAACCATAGATGACATTATAAAAGTTTTACAAAATTTAAAATCAATTTTAATTAAAGATAATGTAGAAGTAATTGATATGGGGATAGATTGTCACATGTTAACAACAGAGCAATGGAAAATAATTGATCAAACTCTACGAGTTTTATTCGCGGATACTAACATCCTCATCACCCTATATATTAATCCATTATCTACTGATAGCGCTCCTTACGAGAAAACAGAATCGTCAACAAACAAACCTTTAGAACAACAAATCGATCAGCGAGTCGACGTCTTCGTCCCCGAGAACAAAGAAAGGAATATAAATATAGTGCCAATAACCCCCGACCAACGCAACAATCCTGCCTATGTTCCCTTACCAGAATCTGAGAACTCGAACTCAAGTGACCAAATTCTTTCGTCTGACCTTGATACTGATGCAAGTGGCATGAAGAGCGTTGACGGCCATCTGTTTACTGAACCTGACCATATGATATATCTATTGTCCGCCGATTGTGATATGCACACGGTCATAAATAAAATGTTGTTAGAAAGGAAAATCATAACTAAAGACATAATCGTAAGTCAAAAACCAGACGTTGGTGAAGTTATAGTCAATAAAAGGGGCAATTATTACTCATTCGGCCTTGTAATAAAGAAGACACTCGCAGATCCTAATAGTATTACAGTATTAAAATCTTTAAGCGTAACATTACTCGAGTTATTGAAAAAGTTTCACATAAATAATGTAAGTATGAGCTGCGACCCTGATATAATGACACAAAAATTATGGAATATATTTAAACAAATACTGAATAAAACTTTATCGCGTACACATTACTCTATCACCATTCGCAAAACACTAATAACCGTTCCACCTATTTACTTAAGACCTGAGATAATTAATGAATATCACAACTCAGCCTCAGGAGGACACAAGGGCATGCACAAAACTCTCGCGAAAATCCAAAATGACTATTATTGGAAAAATATAAAATTAGACGTACAAAACTACGTTAAGCGATGTCTTGACTGTCAGAGGAAAAAGTTAACTCGGATTAAAATGAAACTCCCGATGATAATTACCGATACCCCGCAAGATGCATTTGACAAAGTGGCCATGGATATATATGGACCCCTTCCAATTACGCAAAACGGAAATAAATACTTGCTTACAGTACAAGATTTGCTTACAAAATTTTCGTTAGCCATTCCGATTAAAGAAATGAATACCATTAGCGTCGCAAAGGCGTTTACCGACAATTTTATTTGTATCTTTGGACCGCCAAAATCAATTTTGACCGACCAAGGGAAATGTTTCATTAGTAATCTAAATAAAGAATTCGCGAAAATATTTAAATTAAAACATTATATTTGCTCAACCTATCACCCCCAATCAAATGGCAGCTTAGAAAGAAGCCACCACGTTTTGAAGGAATATTTAAAGTTTTATATAAATACAGAAACAGCCTGGGACGATTGGGCGCCTATAGCCATGCACAGCTATAATCTTAGTAAACACGAGGGCACGGGTTTCACCCCCCATGAGCTCGTATTCGGTTGTAAAGGGCGTACGCCAAGTAGTTTCCCTAAAGTCGACCCCCGCAGCAAATCATACGACGAGTATTTCGAAGAATTAAAAGAACGACTGTTAGATTATCGAGTCACGGCCGCGATGAACCTCAATAACGCTAAGGAGCGAACAAAAAGATATTATGACCGAAAATTAAATCCAGCAAATTATAAAGTGGGCGATTACATTTTCGAACTAAAAGGCAACAAACAGGGAAAATTTGACGACGAATACAAGGGTCCTTTCAAAATTACCGAGATAACGTCGCCAACTAACATAATTATTAAAGACGGAAACAAATATCGAAAAATACATATAAATAGAACAAAATTCGCGCATTACAAGGAAATCGAATTAAACCCGATAATTCTTCCTTAATTAATAATATTATTACAAGTACCATATTTACGAAAAATAATTACCAAAATAGAAGTTTGAGGAAATTTAATGAACAAAAATATATAATGTATAATTAAAACGAACTAATGTTAAATCAACGCAGAGAAAAAAAGGGGGGAAACTTTACACACTTCTTTCGCAAATTCAATATAGCATTCCGAAATAAAAGATTTCTTAGCCCAAACCACTTTATTTATGTAAAACGTTCATACAAAATAAACGTAACTATATTTATTTATAATTTTTCTTTTCTTTCCTTTTTTTTTGGCACTCCGTTGTAACTTCGCGCACAAACTCGCGGAAAACTAGGCGAAGATCATCTTCTTTTTCCGCGGTCGACTCTTCCGCGGGCCCCTCCTCGCACTCCGCTGCGTCTTTTCGGGCCACGTCTGCGGACGCCCCGGCGGCCGCCTCATTTCCGGTTCCCCCGTTGTCCTCAGCAGCAGGTTCTAAACAAACATCATTCAAAGTAATAAAAAAAAAATCAAAAATACAATACGAAATTAGCACCCGAACGTGTTAACGTTACACATATACACACCTGTGGGGGGCGCCGGAGCCGGCTTAGCGAAAACATCCGCAGGGGGTTCACTGTTAAACGCTCCTCCATCGTCGGAGCCGTTATCAGCCTCTACCCACTCATCCAAGTTGACCTCCCCAGCGGGCGGGAAATTGATGATGGCCCCGGGCCCCATCAGTTGTTCCATTAGGAGGGCTATCTCCTCCGGGAAGGATTCAGCATTTTCCAGGATATTCCCGTCCTGAAAGGAAAGGATAAACGAATTAATAAACGAACGCATATTTCAAAAAATATATATATAAAAGTAGGGTTAGGAAATGTGGGTACTTACAAATTCGTGCAGCCCACTCATGGTCCCAGAAGAGAATTTGCTTTTAGCGAGACCATCAGCATATATGTAGCACCGGCCCCACCACAACTTTTTCCGAAACTCACTAAACACCACTTGAAACGCGACACTACACTTTATTTATAATAGTCATATAACCTTTCTCAAGTACTGTTGGGTCAGTTAAAATACTAGATACACTATTGTTTAGATTAAATTTGAGCCATGTGTGTACGTTGAGAGGCTACGAAATAATAGTTTATTAGAAGGCTAACTTTCTGTTTTCCTTTTTCCTTTTGACAGAAAATGAACACCCTTTTTGGTATTCTCTTAACAATATTGCCCGGAATTTCGGCACTCATCGGCTACGACTGTGGAGCAGCCCAGACTAATATCACAGAGATCTCACTAAACGACATCGGGGATTGCAATTTACAAATTCCAACGGTCAACGAGACATCCACCTACATACAATTGCTGCAACTGTCTCACTTCAAGCAGACACAAGTTAAGTCATGTCAGGTAGAAGTTAAGCGCACCATAACGCATTGTGGGATGCACTCTCACGCTTCTGTAGTAAAGGGAGGAATCGCGGAATATATTGTGGAAATGACGCGCGAACAATGCATAGACCTCCAAGCGGGAGGTCGGATGTATTTATCGGGGGCCACTATTGACGGAGTCAAGCGTAACTCGTCAACTCGCTTTAGTGTAACCCTCGCAGGGCGAGTCTCCGCAGCAGGTGCATGCACAGGCACTAGTTATAGTGACCCTTATGGCACCTGGGATGCCGTGGTGGTACAAGCAAGCATAAAGGTTACGCTCATGGACTATTTCGCACAGATTGACCTGGATAGAAATCAAATAATTTTAGCAGATGGCGTGCGTTGCACATTACGTGACGAAACTTGCGTAGACAATAAAGGCAGTCATGTCTTCTGGAATGCATTTCCAAAGGACGTTTGTTCTTTTGACAGTTATACGGTACTTTATGACGGCGCCGCAGTTAGGCTGAGTGATCCGTCACTTCCGTCGCAAGAAACTGTATATGCAGTAACGACTCAAGATATAACGTTCGCTCTTTCAACGGGGGGTAAACAAGTAGTATGCGGATATAGCTTGATAAGAACTGAACATCCCAAACTGTTTATTATCGAAGGCAAACAAAATAATTTTTTTAAGACATACACTCACATTAATGCAAACGATATGGATCTTTTCACATATATAAATAGTAAATTTGTATACGTTGAGAAACATTTAAAAACTCAATTAAACACTTTGTACAGAGATATGTTGACTCAGAGATGCGAATTGGAACGACAGGTGTTGACAAATAGATTAACTTTAGCACTCGTAAAACCCGACGAATTCGCCCTTGCACACATGGGTACACGTGGTTACACAGCCGTCATAACTGCGGAAACAATACAATTAATTAAATGCGTTTCGACAGAAGTAAAGATCAGACAAACGGACCGTTGTTATCAGGAATTACCTGTACGAGCCAATGACAAAGACTATTATCTGACGCCACGCACACGCTTATTGAAATCAACGGGTTTCGAACTAACCTGCAACCCTCTCATGCCGCCTACATTCAATCTAGACGGAGAATGGTATAAAATATTACCTACATTAGTTAAGGCCACACCACCCTATACTGTTTCGCCAAGAGTTAACCCGACCTGGACATACACTAACCCGGCAAACCTAGCAAAAAGTGGTATTTATTCAGACGAAGACATACAAAGATTGAGAGACTATATAATGTTACCTGCGGAACTTCCTTCAATTATAAACACAATCGCACGCATATCTACAGGTAGAAACGCTCAAAGCCAAGGTATTCACATAACCGGGTTTTTAGATGAGAAGACATTAGAAAATATTGCAAGGTCAACGTGGAATAAAATTTGGAATGGGTTCTATATAATCGGTAATGTTAGCGCCGGCATAATCGGCATTTATGTAATTATCAGGGTAATCAAAGTTGTATTAGATACAGTTATTCATGGTTTTGCATTGCACTCAGCCTATGGCTGGTCCTTTGCCCTCCTGGGAGCGGTTTGGTCTTCAGTTACAAATCTGCTATTGCATTTGAAAACTCGCGCGATGAACCTCGCACGAAATCAAGGCCAAACAGAAACTCGCGAGCCTGCTAATACTGAAACAGAGTCGGATCATTCCGATGTCAAAATGACGATTCCAAACGCACTTTACCCTACGCTCGACCGCGACGAGCAAGAATCAGAACCTCAGACAGGTACTATAACTACAACCACCAATAGGAATGCCTTGTATTAATTATTATGTATTGATATATTATTATTATATAAAATGATTATTATATACGTATATTCACCATGTGTATTATCCTTAGGGCCGCAGCTCATAAACAAGCGAGCTCTGTATTTGTTAAAATGTAAACATGCGTTTAGTCATAAGAATTATATTACTATTCAAAATACTGCCGCAAGACGTTTCACTTGCAGGAAGAAAGCCGTATATCGATTTTTCATCGCCTGAACAGCCGAGCAAGGTCATCCAACAAGGGGGCATTCATACATGCAGCTAATGGCCCGACGTCTCGGAAAAGTCAAGACTCAGAAGAAATCTACTCGGCACCGATCAAGCGACCCGTCTACACACACCACCCCGATTTATATTTAAGTACACACACGCAAAAGAACATACAAACAATAAAAACATGTCCCTTGTATAAGTTGAAAATATTGTACAACACGAACAACACAAGCTATCAAACACTTTACACAACTATATTTGAGCAATTATTATGTAAACAGAGTTGGAGTGTTTTAAAAAGGTTGTACGTCGCGGACGACGTACTTAGAGGGGGGAGGTTTGTGACGAACGTAACTCCGTAATATTAATTTAACGCGTTTATTTTATAAAAATCAAATATTCAATGGCGATTTCCAGTCGCCGTTGCGTATTATAAATTCTGAGAAAACACACTCCTTATTTTGATGTTATAAACACCTCATGCTAATCAACGCAATATTAAATTAAAATCGAGCCATTGTAAATAAAGGATATTTTGACTTCGACGACCGTTCGTCACAATTGATAAGCATTGAAACCCAAAAGCCAAAACACGGACAGGATGT